>CAJDYZ010006556.1:295-11883 GCA_903986555.1 Heterotrigona itama
GTACTCCGACGCGGGGTCAAATGACCCCTTTTCAAAATTTACTTTAAAATCGTACATTCGTTGTTATTTCTTTCGCTTAATCTGACTTTTTTGTAAATTCTTACATTATCTGATTATTCATTTCTCGTTTTCTGTTTTTTCTCTCAGCTTATTTTTTCACCGAGAAAAATTCTTTGCATACCTTATTATGTACCGCGAGGGATCATTTGACCCCTTATGGTAAGATAACTATATGTAAAATGCCGGTACGTTTAGTGTTAAATGATTAAACCAAAAGCCACGATCGTTGTACACAAGAGTCGTACTACAATAAAAGCATTTCTGTATCAGACGTGAATTCCTTCTTTCAACCTTCACGTTTGACTCACTGTCCAAACACGAGGTATCTCAACCATTTTAACCAGCACATCAACAAAGGGAGATTCGAGACGGTTCAGCGTGGCCGGTGCCTTTAGAGCCACGTTACTAACACATTTTCCATACATGCGAATGCGAAAATTGCCACCGAACGTAGCAAACGAGACGAGGTAGGCGTATAACGTGCAATCTTCCCCGTGGAAAGCAACGATATGCGAAGAAACAATATGGAAAATGGTCGAGGTCCGTGTGTGAGAAAAATTCCCTGAGAATGTTTAGCGTGCTGTTAATAACGAGTAGATAGACAATCGGGGATGCGCGCAGCTCGCGCCTAGATATCCCGTTGCGAGCTAGTTTCTACCGGCACTGTTGTTCGCGAGCAGCGCGCAAATACCGCAGGATCCGGCAAGGATCGTTATCTCTCGAGCTTGCCCTAGCGTGCAAGCGAAAGAAACCCGACCCGTTAAAATTCGCGGTTAAGATTCGTACGTTTCTCACCGTACGCGAGAATTACGCGCATGCGCGGCTATTGAAACGCCATGTTGTATTTGGCGGATTCGAAAAGTAACGCGATTACGAGTGAACACGGTTGTTCACGAGAATAAGGCTGATCGTTCAGGCCGACGCGATCGAGGTAGAGAATTGCCAGACGGTTGCGTAATGATCGTGTAATTTTCGCTCGCACGTGGAGCGACTCCAACTCACGTTGGTTTCGAAAGGAAAAAAGAGAGCGTAACATACGTATCGTGTTGAAGGGGAACAAGGGTCCAACTAGGCAGGTGTACGAATAAAGCACAATGCCAGCCAGGGCAGTCTGCAAGAAACGGTAAGAAACAACAACTCCGGCGAGTCGGAGTCGCCTGGAGGGAATCTTGATTTCGGCCTCGGCTCGAGAGATCCGAGAACAAATCGTCGTTAGTCGTGGTCGTCGTATTGTACGCCACCTGGCAGCGAGCTGACAGCTGGCCAAGACGAACGAAAGAGAAAAATCGAAACAAACAGATACCTGTAAGTTGGCAGATTTCCACCTGTTGAATCAGCGTCGGCTAAGGTATTCTTGCGGTTGCTACGCGCGGGCCCTGCTCCAGCGGACGAACGTTATCCAGGATGACGACCGGTCGTGGTTCGCAGAAAACACACAGAGCAAGTCGGAGAGAGAGTAAGAGAGAGAGAGAGAGAAAGAGAGAAAGAGAGAGAGAGAGGAAGAACGATCGGTAAGACAGAGCACATCCACTGTTACACGCACAGCACGTTAACGCGCCGGCTAAAGCTAAATGCTCCTGCCCCACCCCCCCTCCCCACTTCAAACCACGTGTGAGATTCTTCGTTGATAACGATGATCGGAAGTATCGTCGGAACGATCGTGTTTTCACGGTGACATCGTCGCGGAGACAGGTGGTGAAACGTCAATGCGCGAACAAGCGTCCCTCTTAGCGTCTTGTGGCGACGGCGAAAAGGACACCGTCATTCCACCGTTTGGAACGAAGCGCGTTCCGCGATCCACTCCGCGCGAGCGCTGATGCACGACTGTAGCCGAAGTTGCACGACAGCACGGCCGAGCGAAGGAGCCGAGAAACAGCGAAGCCGGCCGATCCGTCTCGATTCTGGCCGACCGCGGCCGAACGTACAAGATGGAATGCACGCGGACGGAAATCAGGCGGGATCGGAATCGGGATCGAGCTTGGGTTTGCACTGGGGCTCTCAGGATTGGGCTTGGACTCTCCAGTTCGAAGCCGATCCAAGGCAAACGACCGCTCTACCCCGCTTCTTTCGTTCCTCCGCGCTCCTTGCGCAGCCCTCACCAGCCGCTATAATCTATGTCTATTATCCTTCTCTCTGTGTTTCTTTATTCCCAGTACACCGGGGCCTTTCTGTCCTCCTTTTTCCTCGCTTCGTCCGCGATGTTGGTTTTCTAGTTTGCTGCGGTATTCACCGTGTGAAATTCACCGTGTGGTTCAGATGAACACGGTAATTAACGCGATATTTTTTAAATAATTGAAGACTAAGTTGAACGTTTGATTTTGTTTCGTTTCGTGCGTTTCGAGTTGTCGAAAGTAATTTATACCACTTGCGATGTGGGTGTAGCGGAATTGTTAAAAAAGAAAGAAAGGGAAAAAGAAAAATAAAGAAAGAAGACGGACCAAGAAGCGCTGGGGAATTTCTTTTCGTGTGGCGTTTGTTTTGCCGCGCAACCCGTGTCTCATTTGCATATCCCGGAATGTGAAATTGAAGATGATAAATAAGAGCAAAAGCTTCGCTTAATGGCAAAACCCGGTACTGAGGCGCGGGGCAAGACGTACAAAAATTCCTGGCATATCGCATACGCGAGGCGATACATTTCTTTTCCGTCAAATCGAATGTTATCGTTAATCACATCGGATTCTCGCGACGAAGATAAAGTGGCTCCCTGACGAATTTACATTAGCGCACGGCGGCGACATCGTCGAGAGATCCAGTCTTGCAATTAGAACGCTCACGCTTAAAACTCATACGATGGTATCGAAGTTACTTGGCAAACCTTTTTAATCGAGGACACTCCGTGATAATATGTTAATATTTCAAGAGTCAAAGGAAATCAACCTCTTAATCTCCATACATTCGCAGGAGAAGAAAGTTTCGTCGCGTTCTAATGAATCCTCTAACCGCAGGTATATTGTTTATACTTCTCGAAATTGTTCCACGTGGGCGATAATATTTCTAGAACGTACATTACTCAGCTTTACTTAGATCTAATCTCGTAATCGTGTTGTTAAGGCCATTTCCTGCGCGTTTCACTTCTTTGCGGGTCTCTCGGCACAATTTGGCCCGGCGAGCGTTGTCAGTAAAACGAAATTCAATGATAACGGATTACCGTTCCGGCAGATACACACGAAACGTTTATCGTGAACATCGGTGGCTCCTCTCCATAATGAGATGTACATTCTCGATAGCATAAAAATCACGGCGAGTTCTCTCGCTTTCTTCACCCACGCGGTCTCTGTCTCGTAAAACGTGACTAAAACTCGGCGTTTATTACATATTTACGACTATGGTTACATAATGCCGCCCATGTACATTTCGGCCCGGTGTCACTTACGTGTCGTTCGCCAATATAATGTAAAAATCACGATTTCGTACTTTCGAGAAACATACGGCAGTAAATACGTCAATGGAACGCTCGATTCGTTTTTGAACTTGTGAAATCTTTCTTGAAATATTACAATTCAACTCAAACAATGATCGATCCCCGTTCACTTTTCCTAGAAAGTTTACGAACGCTGCCGCACTCCCACGCACGCGACATTCCTCTTGTTCTTAGCTAGTTTGAAAAGAAGCTGACGTTCATACGCCCCGAGTCGCACACGCACCATTGCGCGTAACCACGTCGAGCAAGACTCTTGTAGTTTGACCATCTGCCTTGTCTTTTGTCAAGGATAACGATGACGTTCACGATGCCACTGCGACTGCTTCGAGGTCGATTCATTAAGCCGTTCCTAAATATTCGAGAGCACGGCAGATGATCGTCTGCGGATCGCGTTTGCTCTCGACGACGAGCGTCGAGTGGAACGCCGCGTGCTAGTTGCGAACGCACAGCAAGCAGGCCGGCCTGCTCGCTACTCTCTCGCGAAAGAAAGCGAAGGTATGCGCAGCCCGCGTGTCACTGTCTGCTTGTATTTAAATCGCTGTGCCGCGTATCGATCCGCGGCATTGTCTGTTCGTCACGATACGTGTCACGCACGTGGCTGCCTGTTTCCGATCGTCGATGGAAGCACCACAATCAAAATACATCGGGAGGCATAGTTTTCTCGTTAATCACCGTGATTACGCTATTTTCTCGTGGCGCAATCGTCACGGAAAGGCGCCTTTGTGTCCTGGCGACCGGATCGACTGCCTCCGTCGCCCCATACACCTGCGGTTGCTAAATTCGGGATCTTCTCCCTAGGATTGTGCAACGCGACCTCCTTCAGATTCATTTTAACGTTGCGTCATTCGAATCTAGGAATCCGGGTCAGATATAAGAACTTTCTCATCGTTTTGGAGCAGCCGGAATCGAATTACAGAAAGAAAATGTCGATAATAGTGTGTTAATAGCTCGCGTTTAAAGTAAAAATTACCATCCCTCGTGGATGGTCTGGCGCCACGTTGACACCCGGGAAAGGTAGTTCACGGCAGACATAATCGCGAGGCGATAGCAATTTGACCAGGCAAAGAATCGCCAAAAAAATAAATCAGCATTCACCGCGTGATTTATCGATCGTTTCATTTCACCCGGATTATCATTTCCTCGCGTCATGCTCCCGTTTGCCGTAGTACGAATCGCGTCTAATCTCCGCGTCGCCTGTATTGTTATTTTGACGTCCATTAAACGTCAATCTTTCCCTAGCAATTTGCCAGTCGTGACAGCCTCTCTGTGAACCGCCATTTTTCCCGGGCAATCGTACTTACACTCGCGAGTACCCGATATAATTCTGATTACGACATCGGTCATTCAATGTTTAGCTCGCGTTGAATTATTCCCATTCTCCATGGGCCAACGAAGGGAACAGCACAGTGTAATTTTAATAGCTATAAATCAAGGGACGTACGTGTTTTGCCGGTATTTTTTTTTTCCTTTTTTTTTTAACGGTGGTTTCGAACCAACGAGAACAGAAGAAGGGAGAAAGACGGCGCGGCAGAAGAGGAGAAAGAGAAAGCACACGTGTAGGCTCGGTGGCGCTGATTGCGAGAGACACGCAACAATCGCTGCAATTGACCGCGTAATAGAAACGCGTTATGCAGTCTACGGTAGGGGCCGGTAGGATACCGGTCGACCTTGAGAATGGACACGATTCCTTAACGTGCGTTTTCCCTTTTACGGAAGGGTTCCGCGTTCGCGTAATTGCCGCGCTGCATTGCTCGACTCGCGAAATTTCCACGGCCTGTATATCGCCGAAATCGGTTCGTTTCTTCCTACCGATCAGCCACGATTCGAAAGAACTTATCGCGAACGGTAATGTTTGAAGTTTCGCTCGCTTGCTCGTTGTCCACATTCTTATCCCCGGTTGTTGTCGTTCGAACGCGGCCACTCTTCGTAATCTCATTGCAAGAAGAACGAAGCGATCGTGGCAGATCGATCGTCCCACTTCGTGCTCGGCTATGTAAGACGTGAAGATAGAATGCAAACGTGTCGTAAAGTCTACGTGAATCTGACAAGCACAGTGACATCACGATTTGTCGGAGTAAAGAACGGACGATGTTCTATCGATGAATCGATTCGTGAGAAGAGCTCACTCTCTCCCCTCCCCCTCCCTTAATCGAACCAGGGCGAGGCAACGTGAGAGAACGACCAAAGGATCCATCGATATTGGTTGTCGTGCATTTTTTTTTTTTTTTTTAATGATAAAAGTCCATACCGTGGACTTGGCAACGAACGGCACGTATGCTAATTAAATGCAAATACGTCAGATCTACATAATTTTCCACGGGGATCTCTCCTTCCTGTGTGTTTCGCACACCGTTGTCTTTGACCAGCGTTGTCTGCTCACTGGAGATGATACTTCTCGTCGAAGGGCGTGCCAGCATTGTAGCACGAAGCAACGTTTCATGTCAGTGTCGCGGAAACAGTCGCGGAAGAGTCTCGCAGATTCGAGAGATAGCGACGAAGAATGGAAAGAGAGTTACACGTATAATTGGGATCCGCGCGTCTGATATTGGAAGAGCGCTACGAAGAAAACTAGAAGAATTTCTGGGAAGATGCGCACGGGCATAGATAGCCTCAGGTACACGACGCGGCGCGAAAGTGGAATCCTTAAGAAGGAGGAGGGGGGAAAGAATTTCCTTGCTGCCAGGTTAGCAGGTAGTTGAATTCGAATTCTAACGGTTCGTAGAGGGGGACTGCACGACCGACGCTGAAGAATTAGCAAGCGCAACGTTGAGAAATTGACCGGCTACTTTCGTAGACCGTAGACCGTAGTCGAGAATAATTTGCCGCGAGT
The DNA here is from genome assembly GCA_903986555.1 of Heterotrigona itama. Taxonomy (NCBI): domain Eukaryota; kingdom Metazoa; phylum Arthropoda; class Insecta; order Hymenoptera; family Apidae; genus Heterotrigona; species Heterotrigona itama. The sequence continues at coordinate 6,607 of CAJDYZ010006556.1, forward strand.
AAAAGAAATATCCGAGGCTGCGAATATTACGAGTTAGCCGAGGATTAAGCTCGTTAAATGATTTACAGACAAGGGGACGCGTTTGCGGTTAACGGTCAACGAGCCGTCGATTCGTGAATGACGGGCATAAATAATCGTCCGATCGAGCACGCTCGAGCCGACATTTATCGTGATTTATCTTACCACGCATCCCGGCCTTTTGCATATAACTTTCCGCTGGATTGTAGGGTAGCTTAATTGACACGTCATCTCTTTTCGTGCTACGTGGGCAACCATTCGTCTTACCCTTCGATCCACGCGCGTTGGTCTTAAATCAATTCCAGCTATGGACAAATTACCAGAAAGAATTAATGGCTTCGACGCCGGTCCTAATTGGCCCAAAATCACGCGAACGATGGATGCTCGAGCACTCGGTTCGTACGCTCCGTACGTCTCGATCGATGGCCGTGCCCCTTCGACGCGAACAGCAGGAGATCCACCCTTGTCTGATTTTATCTGGTCAGCCAAAGTACCTAGGCTCTACGCCCACGTGAAATTAATAGCTGCTCGCTTCTTTTCCGGGGTTGATTAGGGGGGCGAGTTTACACGCGCGCGAGCGTGTGGATAACCTTTGGAATTTTTTGAAACAATCTCGTTCCCGCGAGTAGGTGGACGAATGAATGAAACTACCCACACGCCGACAATGAAGTGCTGTTGCTAATCTAAGGCTAACTCATCGCCGGGTGGTAATGGCCGGATTGAGAAACACCCGCTGCAAAGTTGCATCGCGCAATCGAATCAGCCAAGATATATGGCCAGCGTTGTCAAAGAGCCTCGGGAAACTCAGAAAATCGAGCAAAATGGAATACGAATTTTAAATTACTTCGAGAAACGTTCGGCTTTTATTGGTTACCTGTTCCGGAGACGGAATTTTTGTTATTCGTACAGACGGGTTTCGCGATCGTTTTTTATATCGGAGGATATGTGTTACGTACTTCCATCGTGCGTGTACTATGTTCTCAGGATCATCGTTTAATTACAAAGCAGATACTGCGAAAAAAAATTAATGTCCCCTTCGTCTCTTTTCTCTTTTCGTCACGTGGAAAGAAAGCAACGTTGGAAACTTTGAAATCAGTTACATGCAAGCGTCACCTTGCGGTGCCTCAAATTAACAAGAAAATCACGTCACGCGTGCGACGAAACATAAATCTGCCGCGAATTTGCATGTGTTTGGATTTGTTTTTTTTCCTCTCTTTCTCTCTCTCTCTCTCTCTCTCTCGTTTTTCCTTTCCATCAGGTTTGATTTTATAATTAATTAATGCGTTTCTCAATGAAAAAAGCTTGCTGCTGCGCGGACGAGGAAAAAGTCTCGGCGATAGACCGAGACTCGATAAATACGTATATTGGTGATCGTGTCGACGAATCGATCTTGAAGTCCCTGTAGGCGGTCTGACATGATCGATCAAATTAATACGATTCCAAAGAGAGTCGCGAATCTCCTTTCGAATGCAGTGAGAAACGGTGATAAATTGCTGGCGAGATAAGCGAGACAGTTACATGGGCGTGCAATATATGAAATCAGATGACTAGATTGAATTCTATAAATAGCGGAGGCTCTCTGTCCTAGCACAGCCGATTTACGTTTCACGAAATAAACTTTTACCAGTGGTAATTGCTGTTTTCCTACGGGAGTGTCGTGCGTGACAACTGGCTCTTCTTCGTCGTTTGTTTCACCGGCTTGTACAATTCGATCTCTTGCTCGATCATCTTGATTTTGTTCGTCAGTTCTTCCTTCATCGACATCATTTTCTGCATTTGCATCAACGCTTGCCTAAGTGAGAGAGAGAGAAAAAAAAAGCAACAACAACCCAGTCACATGAAATCGAATAAAACCACTTCACTGACTGAGTTAAATAAGCTTACTGAGACACTAAGAGTCCAGCGGCGATGTTCTTCTCGTTCAAGGTCTCCCGTACCTCGTTCAACGCCACGTGAGCAATATTCACGCGTTCCCGAATTTCGGTGTTCAGCCCGCGGTAGTGATCGAGATTTATTTGCTCAAACTCTATGTCGTCCACTATGCACACCTCCTTTTCCTTGTACTGAGCCACGCCATTCACCGTTTCTGCGATTCTGCTCGATAAGAGATCGCGAGAAGAGTCGTTTAAAGTATCCGATAGGCTTGAAAACGTACTTGTTTCGAAGCTTTTCCAATTCACGGTCTCTATCGTCCAATCTGTCTTTGTACCCGAGATTAGCAATGTGAAGCGCCTCGTAATCCATCGCGGTCATCCCCTCTCCCAAGGTCTCAGCGATTTTCAGTTGCACGTTCAAATAGTCGAGACGGTGTTGAAGCAACACGTAGTTGCGGCGATCTTGGGCTAGGATCATGCGTCGTGTAGCCTGACGGAAAACCCTCGGAAAATTATCGACGATTTAGAAGGGACGGGCGATTGGCAGAGAAAGAGAGAGAGAGAGAGAGAGAGAGAGAAAACACCTGACGACGTATCGAATTATCCATCATCTTCTCCGTGAGCTTTCTGCCGGTTTTCGAGAAAATCAAATCGACGGATATTTCTTTCTGTCGGTGCAAAAACTCTTGAAAGATTCGATCGTCTTCTTCTTTGAGCGCCTTGACTCTAGCCGTGTAACTCTGCAACTCGTACGCCAATTCGTCCTGCCGAGTTAGTAACTCGTCCACCTGTATCTTGTACTCGCGCAGCACTTCCTTGTATACCTCTTCCATTTGTTCGCGGGTCTTGGTGGGATCCGCGGGTGTCATTCGCTGTTGGGTCTGTGCGAACGACAGTTTATCAAACTCGATTGCCATTATTCATTCGCAAGAGGAAAAGAGGAAGCACTTATGGAACGAGAAGCATAAACAATGGATCCGAGCACTTTGGCTTGACCTTCTTCATATTTCGAGTAATCCACAGCTCAAACAGTCTGTTTTTCCGATTTAAATCGGACTTTTCGGCTAGTAACTCTTTCAGTTTGTCGATAAGCTGTTCGCGTTCGTCCAAAACCTAGTGTAGAATCAAGTTAGATCAAAAGCGGGAAAACAACGAAAGGTCAGAAACTTGGATGAAGAAGGATGATTTCACGCGAACCTCTGGAGGTATCTCGACAGGCACGTGCTCGATTTCCTCCGGGCTCGGTGGTTCTTCTTCAATCTCCTCCTCGACGGAAACCGTCGTGGAAGGTGGCATCTCCTCCCCTTCGCCTACTTCTTCCTCCTCGTACCTGTCATCTTTAAGTAGACCATCGATAACGTCCCATACGGACGTCTCTTCGTCCTCCTCCGATTCCTCCCCTTCAAGCCCAAAATCATTCGTTTCATCGATGTTGTCCAAGGTATGGCTCATGTCGAACTTATATTTCGGAATCTAACGAGAGCGAAATTGGGAAGCGAGCGTTCGACGAGTCAGATACCAATCAGATGTAAGTAGGTACCTTGTTATCGTCGTGTTCCAGTACAACGCCAAAGGTTAGCTTCCCTTTCTGCGGGGGTGGCGTCATGTTTCGAACAACCGAAGGACGCGTCACGGGCAGAGAAATCCGGCGCGTACGTAATTGGAGGAGAAAGGGACGTCGTGGTGTCTGAACGTAGACGAATGCGCGGAGGAAGGAAACAGCTGCTGGACGAAAAAAACAGTCGAACGAATTCGCCATGGCTGGATCGACGCCTCCTCGAGAGAGAACGCAGCAGAGCTGCATGCAGTCGACCTTGGAGATCGAAAATGATGTTCCCTTCGGAGAGTGCGCCGGTCGCTCGTCCTCGCGACGTTGCTTGTTTAACTGTTCGCGCCGGTCTCGCGTCCTCGCGAGCGATGTGCTCGAGAGGAAAAGTTTCTCGCGGGACGTCGATTAAACCGCTGCGAGCTACCGGACACCGTCTCACGCGCGCGGACGCACGGTGTATCCTGCGGTGCGCAGGCTATGATTTCATGTCTCGGTGTGCTTTATTCCACGCTGCCACCGTCTCCGCGCTGATGCATGAAAAGTTTATTTATGGAGGACGTGGCTCGTTCGATCACGCAAGAACCGCATGAACCGTGGAACACAACGAGCTGAAACCCGAGAGTATCGTTCTTTTCGCCGGACGTTAAACGGCCAGGAATTAATAACCAGCGCGTACGTCGCGGTCGCGAAAAATCGCGAGAGCCACGGCAACGTCACGTGTTGTTGTTCTCTCCCTTTATATTTTCATTCTCTTTCCCCGCCCTCCCCCCTTCTTCGTTCTCTATTCCGTTCTTCTACCCCACTTTGCTCTCGCGGGTTCTCGCCGCGGATACACGCCGAGGGAAACGTAGACACGACCTGTATGTATGTATGTATGTACGATAAGCGAATGGAGCTCTCGAGGAAGCTTCGGCTCAGGGGAACGAGCCACCCAGCGCAAGCTCGGATTCGGTTTCCCTTGATTTACCGTGGCCGCTTGGAGTTCTGCGCTTCGAACGATTTATCGTATAGGATGTTTCCCCATTTTAATCGAGAGATCTGCGCTCGCCTGATAAATCGCCCGCGTTTGATTTCTCCAGTTTAGATTTCACCGACGATACCGGGAATAACAGTAGTAACGGCGATTTGTCTTGGTCACTGTCGGTCAAACGAACGGCCAACCGCGCCGATTATCATCTACCCAATGCCCTTCGCGTACGCGAGAATTTGTACCGGGATCGCGCGCGGTCCAATGTTTTTTCTCTTTTTTTTTTCTCTTTCTCTTCGCGTTTTACACAAATCCGCGTTAAACAACGCGGTGGTGTTCGTCGTGGTGTTCATCGAGGAAAGGACGCGGAATAACGCGAGAAGACGACGCGTGCATTCGAGCAACGCCGGTCTTTGCTTTACGAACGTGGCCCTACGGGGATTAGATCTCGTGAAAACGAAGAGGGAAAGAGAAACGAGGCAACCTGGTGGCCGGACGAGAGACGGGGACGGAGAGCGAGGTACTTGAGGCCGCGTGGGCCGCCAAGACTGCATTCCTGTAGGATCAAGGATCCCTGCTTCACTCGCGTATATGTACCCTCCGCGTACGTGTCTCTGTACCCTATCTGCGCTGGTGTAACCGTGTACTTGTGTGTATATGCCTCGATGCCGGACCGTATGCACGCGGACGGGGCGCACGGTTACACGCAAACACCCCCTTACGAGCGCGCGCGCGCGGTTCCGGTCGGTGCGCGGATGCTCCAAGAGGGTCGTCACCGCGGGCAAGCTTCGATTGTCAAGTATCGAATCCCTGTGGCTTTTTTCCCCTCCTGCAATATATATATATATATATATATATATATATATATA
>CAJDYZ010006558.1:5094-15644 GCA_903986555.1 Heterotrigona itama
ATTGAAATTTATTGATTATTAATCGATGTCCGTTGTTATTGTTTAGTGTTATTAATCAATGTTCAAATATACTAATGTTATATAATAATTTCTTGTTGCAGGAATGTTCACTATTACTGACGGAATACCGACGTTTCAGTACACCTTGACCCAATGGAAAAAAATCGCGACGCATTACGGTGGATTGGCTGGTCTAACCATCGTTGGACTACTCTTAGCTGCGATTTTACCCTGCGTAGGATTATTTTTCTGTTGCTGTAGGTGTGCCGGTCATTGTGGCGCTAGAAGTCAACCCTTCGACAAGAAACATGATCATTGTAGAAAAGTGATGCTCAGTATGGTGCTTATCGCGGTTGCTACTATTATCCTGTAAGCATTCCATCTATTTTATTTACAATTTTCTTGCAATTAGAATTTCTTAAATTCACGAATTTATGAGAAGTCAAGAAGAATTAATTATCATTAAAAGAAAAACCTACGTCAGCTCGTGGATGTATTTGAACACTCACTATAAAAAAATTTCGGAAATGTGTGTTATAGAAAACATTGTAATGATGTGAATGTCTCTCCAGTTTTACGTTTTTACTTACATTTATTATTACATTTAAACGATTGAACCTAGTAAAAAATTATTTTATTAAAGATATTCCATATATTTTGTATTATGTGCATACATTTCAAGTTTTCCATAGATATATGAAAATCTAATAATGAGATACAACTATCATATGATTATATTAGTAGAATTTGAAACTACGCTGGAAATATATGTAAAAATTTCAATCCACTAAAAAACTGATATATAACATGGATGTTATAGTCGTTTCAAAGATATAATTAGTGTTAAAAATTATTTTATTAAATATTGCGGTTTGTTAATATAATGAATAATTAACCGTATCAAAGAAAAAAAATTTTGTAACTTTTGTATGCTTTTTCACATCAATATGATCGTGATTATTTTATGCATTTAGCCAGCTAAAAAATTAAAAGGTACAAAAATGAAGTATATACAACATGCAAAAATATACAATATACACAAAATATAGCATTATAATATTTAACGAATTTTCTATTTAAGATTTGCTTTTGTATAGACATACATAATATATTTCAAACAAGTTTTTATGAGAGTTCAAATAGTTTCGTGCATAAGATATTCAAGCTACATCTTTCATGATATTTAGATTAATTTAGCTTAAATGTTTACGAAAATATGAATTTCCACAATCTAATTATAATTATTCTTGCTGTTTTAAAAGTAATACCACATTACATGATAATAAACGCTGCATCACAATAAACAATGACTAATATATACATAATTGAATGAATGATCACAGAAAAATTTTACGCAATTAGTGCTAATTTAAATAATTTTTCAAATATCTTTTTATTTCGTCCATAACGAAAAATATTTCATAATTCAGCATTCATGTTGTAAGACTAAAATTGTTTTATCGATACTAACTGTATTAAATAGATGATACAGTACGTGCTTGATATTTCACAAAATAATTAATTAGATACAATTGAAAATATGTCCTCTTGTTTCTGAAGAAATTGAACTCTCGTTTATACAAACACGTCGAGGCTGTTCGAATAATCGAATTCGGATAATAGAGACTCACTAACTTTCTTCATACCTTATTATTATTTGGATAATAAGAGATAACAGGTAAGAATAGATGTTGATTAATTATGATCAATTATGATTCTGCATTAATTAACTCAGCATTAATTAATTCACATAAACGAGGTTCTACTGTATTCGTTATATGCCAATTTTCACCAGAGATCCGCGAGTTCTATTAAAAATTTACAAAATCTGTCTTTCATCATGTATGAAGAATCAATTAATAACTATGGAAAATGCAAGAAGTTAGAATTCAGTATATAAATAAATGAATATAGACACATGTATGTAGAGACTCAATTCACATACATAAATTTCATTCTATTGTTACTGATTTTTTTTAATCAATTTAATCGATTTAATCAACATTACACTATTAACGACAGTAAGAAAGATTGTTGGCTCAGTTGTACTCTCCACTGTAAATAATTTGCACGTATTTCCGATAATGAGCCCGCAGTTAATCACTGACCCGAATAAATAGTAATAGTTGATATTCCCCGATATTCCCTCTTATTAATTTTTCTCTAATCAAAGTGAAATTCCCTTTTGTATCTGGCTAATGTGCATCCCAAAGGGACGTTCGAACGGATATCTGTACCAATAAATAATTTATCGAAACAATGAAACGCATCGGAACGGGGACGGGAGTTCAATCGAGAGAGCTTTTCCAATTTGTTTATTGCCTCGACAAAAGATACCAGGAAGGCAGACGATACGATGTAACTTTCAGGTTTGGCGTGGTCTGTGCCTTTGTAACAAACGAGTACATGCAAGACGGGACCAAAGAGCTTCCTAACAATGTGAAAGTCAGCCTGAAAGACGTGAAGCTGTATCTGAACAACACAAAGGAGGAGATCTATAACATCCTCAAGACTAATTTCGACGAGCTGGAAATTAACCTGAACAACATCCTGCAGGCCAGCGGCAGAATCATCACTGAACAACTCGCTGAATACTCCCACGCGGTCTCGTTGACTAATTTAAGCGATATTGTCGCTGGCTTGGAGTCCATTAAAGAGGACCTGAAGATCATGCACACGATCACCCGCGATCTAAGGACAAACGCCAGTCAATTGGACATTGGTACGATCTCTCTCGATGTTATATTTATGTCTTTGATTTTTCTTTTTCTTTTTTTTTTTAGAAATATTCTAGAGAAATTTTTATTATTAATTTTCATATTTTCACTTTTATGAAAGTCTAATTGTTACGGAGAGGGATATTTTCTCTAGATATAATTTCCTATGAATATTCCAAAGAATGTTTTGAAATCATTATTTCAATAGAACAAAGCAGAGTTTGTTAGCAAAATTTCTATTCGTTCCAGTTGTCCGAGGGGTTAAGAACAATCTCCTTCACACGCTCGCGGCCTGCAAGACCCAAAATTGCAAGCAAGTGCTGCACGATTACAAAGTGAATCAAATGTCAGTTCAAGTAGACTTCGATAAGGTATTTCTTTTCTTTTCTTTTTTTCGCTTTTCTTGCGCTTTATCAATTGTGTTCGTCACGTTCATCGTCTAATCTTCTTTTTCCTTTACATGCGTACAGTACATGGACCGATACTTCCCAAAGGTATGATAGTTTATTATTATATCTATACTATTACTCCTTCGGTTTATTCGCATTGAATCGCGATGAAAGTTACGGCATTATTTCTCCATCGATTCGATAGTGTACACTTCTTTCTTTCATTCTGTTTTACTTTCTTTGTCATTTATTTCTTTTTTTTTTTTTTTTTTTTTTTTGTCTCGCTAATTCCGTAATGAGAAAAGAAAGACGAATCTTACTGATACTGTTCGATTTGCTTATGTTTCTGTTCTAATCGAGATAGTAGACCAATGGAAATTAGAAAATTTTTTTTCTGTTTTAACATACATATAATATTTTCTTTGCAAAAAAAAAAAAAAAAAAAAGTAGAACTGTAGAATGTTGATACACTTAGTGATCTGTTAATTTGTTTTCTTAATCTTATGGATGTCCAGCCATTGGTTTACAAATAGAATTATTGTAGTATAAACTTATCTGATTCCATGCTTACCACCAAAATAGCTTCAGTCTGTAAGTCATAAGCTAAAGCATGTCAACTTTCGATTTTGTGTAACGTTCGATATGTGTACCGTTTCATTGAATACCTTTAAGTGTGACGTTTTAGAATGATTTCGAATTACTGTCCTCACTTCTGCGAAACTTAAATCACGAGGGGAAGAACAGTTACATTATAACAAACTTACAAGTCTGTAAACACAACGCGACAAACGTTTAGAAGGAATGAGAAACTTTTCTTATTTTGCACTAAGTTTTCTCTTACTACGTTTCCTTTTTCTTTCTTTCTTTCTTTCTTTCTTTTCTTTTCTTTTCTGAATTCGAGAGATCTGTCAAACACATCTTGAACATACCTTTATTTCCAGCTGAGCACTCTTTGCATTCTGCGACGAAGAGCTTTTGTAACAAACTTGGTACATTTCAATGCACTTTTCAGTTTCATTCTCTCTCTCTCTCTCTCTCTCTCTCTCTCTCTCTCTCTCTCTAACATACCATTAACATACCAGTAGGGACTGTCCATTTGAATAGACACGAGCATGACACTTCTCATATTGATACCTTTAATTGTTCTACATTTTCTCATTTAATGTGTCATTCTCAGGCATAATCGTTCCTTTTTCTTTCCGATAGATTTTTCACCGCTCTTTTCGAATCAATCAAATCTCTGATTAATTTTATGTTGAACGGTTTTCGTGATTTTCTTCCAGTTGCCAAACGTGACGTCTGCATTGCACAACATCACGATGCTGATGAAAGGCAACATCGTGTCAGAGGTCAGCCAGGGTAAAGAGTCGTTCCTGAAAATTCAGAAAGACATTCAACACGCTGTGAATCAGACGATACCAGTGGTGAGCGCGAGCATCAGAAGAATTGGCGTCTTCTGCAGTAGTTTAGCAACGAACATGACAATGCTCATCGACAGGATAAACGTTGAGATAGACAGGTCCGTGAAGAATCTGGACTTTGCACGAACGCACATCGATCAGTATTCACCGTACAGGTAAGAAATAACAATTTGTTATAACCGTAAGTTGCTAATTTCGAAATTTGAGTAATTATCGATTCTAGATATATTAGGTGTCCTAGCTGAAGAAGGCTAAATATCTCCTTTATTTTTAATACCTTGGAAAATATTTTTAGTGCAATTTAAATGGTTTTGAAATTGGGGAGAAAAGCTTTTTGTTGTCTTTTTTTTTTAATTTCTTCAAAATCATCATCATTTTTTTTTATATAGAAAGCATTGCATCTTTTTGTAGAGAAAAAAAGTATATTTAAATATAATATTTGAATTGTGATCTTCAGATGATTTGGATCATATGGGGATGATATGATAAATGAACGTGAATAGTATGTAAACTTACTGTTTATGTCTTTATGTTATTAAGTATTTGAAATGTTCCTCCGCCGTGCATTTTTTAAAACGAATAATAATCACTGACTGACTGTTTGTGGTACAATAGCAGAGCAGATACCTACTAATTATACAGTTCACATTCAGTAATAGTAGTGATGATTTTGAAAAACAATTAAAAAATTGAACAAAAGATTTTATCTTCCACAATATTGATTTTGAAAAATCAATTTAAATTGTACTAGAATCATTTAAATTTCCATGATATTAAAGACTAAGGGGGCATTTAGGTGGCCTCTTTCAGCACACCTTGTATTTTAAATAAAAAATATTGAGAATAATAATTGAAATAAGAGATATTGAACATATTTATTCGAAACATACATATGGGAATTATTAATTGAAATAAATATTAAATTTAAAAAGTATTAGAAATAATTATGTGACTTGCATTAATCATTTCAAATATTACTTTTTACAATTAGACACTATTTCAGAAGGAAAGAAACTATTAAAAAAAGATAAATATTTGTGTGTTTCCTGTTTGCTTTCAATAATATACATATTCCAAACAGAAAATCAAATAGATGGTCTTATAACTAATTCTTTATTAGTCAACAAAGAAATTGATGTACTAAATTTATAGAATAGTTTCCACATATTATTTGTTAAAGCATATTATTTGTACAAGCATTGTTCAAGACGTATTCTGATCTTTTAAGATCTTATTCTTATTGTAAAAATTCCATTAAATATATTATTACACGTGTAATAAAAGAAATCGTTATTTCAAATACTTATTTTAAATTAATCCTAAAAAATATATAATTGAAGTACATAGTGAATATATTTATATAAAAATAAATAATTGTTTTAAATTATGATCTCTTTTGGAAAACATGAAACTTAAACTTTCGCTTGTTTGACCTCACTATTCACAGTCAAATGAAAGAAAAAATGAAAAACGGGTAACAAAAATAACTATTGTTACTATAGAAGAAACAGCACCATTCAACAGATTCGTAACTAACGACTTATATTTTAATGTGTCCAATAATTTCTATAAACATTTTTATTTATTTCAAATACTATTAAATATTCTGTTTAAATAACGAAATATTTAGAATATTCAAATATCAAAGTAATTAGACAATGAGAGTCCGGATATAAAAATCTCTGCTATTTCCATTTTTTCTCTATATTTTCCTCTTTTCAAATATTCGAATATTCATTGTAGACAATTTCTGTTCTCCTTTTCTGAGAAATATTATATTTTTCTTACAGATACTACGTTGGTCTTGGGATATCAGGAATTTTATTAACAGTTTTAATGTGTCTGACTTTTGGCCTCTTCTGTGGTATTTGTGGAAAGCGACCCGATGGATATGGAGACGATTGCTGTAACAAAGGATCTGGAGCACGATTTCTTATGATGTAAGCTTAAAAATTGTTTTATTGGTTAATAGTTTTAGATTAAGCCCTGAAAGGCTTTAAAAAACAAAAATGTTTTTGTTTCTTTTTTTGCAATTTTCTTCAAAATGAAGCAATAACTAACAAATGTCTAAAAGACTTTTTTTCTTATTATTAGTCGCGCTTCTGAAATTTTAATATTTAATAAAAGTTATCCTATACAAATGTTTATAAATCTACATAAGCTACTGTTGTTTGGAAAAAAAACTTCCAGTTTTCTATGTATAGTATGTAGACTGTAGATTTGTACGCATTTTTAAATTTTCATGAACATAATTAAGAAACTTAAATAGAAAATTATTTCTTTTATCTAGTACTATAATTAATACCCCTCTTTGGTTATTTTACATACTGTTGCATATTATATGTGCATTTTTGCACCTCCAAACTTTCCATAAATTTGCAGCCTAATAATAAGAAATTTTACATAATATATATACAATAAATATATAAATATTGCAACAAACGTAATGTATGAGATAAAGAATTAATTTTTATGAAATTTATTTAGGGCTGTTTGGATCATTTTCCTCTTAACGAGCGTTCTGATGGTAATTACTGTAGTACACATGGTCATTGGTGTACTTGTCCAAAGAGCTGTATGTGAACCTTTGAAGAATCCATACGATAATAGGATGTTTGCTTTGGTTGATGAAATCGTTCAAATTAATAAGACGCTGTATCCTCAGAATCCTAATGATGTGAATATGAGCTACATAGTCAGGTAAGTCAAAGAGCATTAAAATATAAATCGATCAAAGATTACTAAAAAGATCATGAAAAATTATAAAAGATCACAAAAGAATTATTTTGATCAAAAATTTTAATTAATTAGTATGTGATTATAATACAAATTGAAAAACATAAGTGAAACTGACCAACTTTAATTTTTTAATTTTGTTACCTAAATTAATAATTGATGATTAATATTAAATTCTCGTGAAACAAATGACTTGTTTTCACAAGTTCAATCATCTTGAAAATGGCATAAGTATCTTAATGATAAATTCTAAAATAAATTTAAAAGAAAAGACAGTACTTATAATATCATTATTGCAATTATTCAATATAGTTATTGAATTACTCAAATTATATTCTTATTAAATATACTTATATTATATATCTTATATAGTTAGTCACAAAAAACTACGTACATATGCAAATGTCAAATATTTAAGGAAAAAAGATTTCAAACATTTTACAAGTGTTAATTAGTTAAAATTAAACAGATTTAGAGAAAATGACATCAAGTGGAAAATATAAATATATTGAAACAAAAATCGTAAAAGCTACTACTATACAATTACCATACAATAATACACATATACGAAATGTGTTCTTATCATTATTGTGTAATGATAATCAGAATAATAAATTTTATTTGTTTTATTGTACATATCTTTGAAATTACCAAGTGGCCAAGTAATAATTCTACATGGAAGAATATGCAATTAATTTCCGAAAAAAATGAAGTATATTTTCAGCTTATTCTGAATAAATAATTGTGCCTGCGAAGATAAATGAAGAACATAGAATACAATTTCTCCGTTATTAATATTTCAAAATTAATGTAATTAGCAAATTGATTAGAAAATTAATTAGATCCATAAAATATTCAGAACCATTCTTTTATCGTTTCAAATATCTGAAATTTGACAGATGCATGTAACTTTTGTAACTGACTTTATGCATCAATTTAAATCTCTTAACACATTTGCTACTGTCATTTAAGGAAGAAGTCATTTCCAGAGCCCAAGCGCTGTTTCAACCGTTTTAATCCCTGGATAGCAGTTGTGTAGTAATTAATGAGTCACGCATGTATGACGCATAGTAGCAAATGTATTAAAAGACTCGTAAACTGTAATTTCATCTTCTTTTCTTTTTGATCACTTTCACTTACTCTTCATTTCCATCTAAAATTCTAACACTCCATTCCAAACATTCATGCTTAAAAAGAAAATACATTAGAACCTCCTACACTTGAAATAATAGAAAGACGTTAATTCAATTAATGAAATAATAGCATAATGACTTTTAATAGTAACGTGTATTAAAAAAATTGTTATTTTAAGCGAAAAGTATAATTGAAACAAAAACGATGAATAAATTTGATAGATATTGTTTTCAACTCCTTTAATGTCGTGAAATTAGAAAATTTATTTTTTTTTTTAATTTTTAACCATCTTTCTGCCCATTTATTTTAAATTCTACTTTCTAATATTTGCATCGTGAAAATAAATTTCAAAGATTATGTGTTTTTACCTGTAGTAGATTCGATTTTACAAAGTTCGAAGAGATCAAAATATTTATAACAACAAATAAGATAAATCATTGTTTAGTCCTTAATGGATTTGCAGAATACCCACATCAAGGAGGGTAAAACTGCATTAATGAAAAAAAAAAAAAACACGCCTCCTATTATTAAAAATAATTAAATAATACTGGAGTTGAAAAATAATTTAATATTTTAAAGTTTAATACGTTTTAACGTTGGTATCACAACAAACTACCATAAGAAGAATCAGTAATATGGGAAACGTACTGAAACTAATGCAGAATTCATGAAACTTAACAATATGAAAATATGTATGAGTTCGGATATAGGAAGTTCTATTATTCATAAACACAGTTTTCAATTCTCACTATTCATCAAAAATCAAAAAATAATCCTGTCACAATGCAGCAAGCAAAAAGTAATTCTATCGTTTCTTTATGACAGAAACTGCCATCTGAACGAAACACTGTACAAAGTACTGAAGTTGGAAAACATCTACAATGTGAACTCGTTACGCGAATACGCTGGTCGTTACGACATCAACAACACAATTCAGCAACTACGACGTAAAATCAGTCTTTCACCTGATGTAGTCATCCTGACGGATAGTGCAAAATCGAAATTGAACGATCTTGCACAGAGTGGCCTCAGTGACATAAAGTTCTACCAGTACGTCGAGATTCTCGCCGACAATATCACGAATATCAATCTGGAACATCTATCGAAACAATTGTTGGAGGTGTCGGCTGAATTGCCCAAGGGACAGGATGAAATTCGCGTCAGTCTGGAGAAGAATGCATTGGATCTAGCGTATTATCACGATCAATTAGTGAGACCTATGGCTATGCTTAGCGAACAATTGGTTACAAAGGCTGTGACACTCGAGGAGAAGATCAAGTTTAACCATAGTTCAATGGCGGAAGCTATTCATCATCTGGTTGACGAAGTGACGAAGGCGCAGCAGTTCTTGAATAAAGACGGGCCAGAATATGTGCAACAAGTAAGTTTTGAATATCTCTCAACTGCGAATGTACGTAAAATATACGCGAAAGTATGTGAAATTTTGTACTCACAAAAACAAAGAATATGCCTATGTACGAAAAAATGCATAAATAATAACTGTAATAAATTATATAACAATAATATTATTATAATATTATACGTATTATATATTAAAATAATATATTATTAATGTGTTATATAATGTTATATTACAAAATTATAATGAATAATTAATTATAAATGCATGAAGAATTAGATACAATTTCACTAAAAATTTGATATTTTTTCCTATTGTATATTTTCTATATTTTTAAGTTTCATGTTTATTTTTACTAAAGTTGATGCTTCATGAACTTTGTATAAATTTCCTCAACATAGTTAGAAGAAGATATTTCAATTGTTCTAAAATTTTAATAAGATCATCCTGCAGATTTTTCATTACATTACACCGATTAGTGTGTCTCAGTTGTCACAATTAATAATTACTCTTTTGTTACAGCTGGCAACTAAATTTGGAAACGCTTTTCTTCGTCAAGTCGACGATTTTCTCGAGCGAGTTATCGCTTATGCGCTATTAAACGTAGGAAGATGTGGTCCTGTTTCCAATGCATACAATGCTACACTAGTCGCAGGATGCAACAAAATCTTAGATCCATTTGTAAGCAATTGATTCATCTTTTTTCGTGCAATCATTTTTTTTTTGAAACTACAAAATTATCCATAGAATGGTCTTTTGAATTACAAAATAATCCATAGAATTACTTTTTTTT
>CAJDYZ010006560.1:54156-65865 GCA_903986555.1 Heterotrigona itama
ACCCCCGTTTCTTGTCATTGTCCCTTCTTGTCCTTTCTTTATTTCCACGCGTTATTTTTTCATGCTACGTCCTCGTTCTACGTCCTTCTCGCTCGATTTTCTCCTCCCTCCTCTTTCGTTTCTTCTTCTTTTTCTTGCCATCCTCGTCCCTAGGGAGACCGGTTACCACCGCGAGACGTCTGACATCCGCAGGCCCCGTGCACTGCGGAGAAGGACGAGCTTACACGGGGCCTGAATGAGAAACTGGGCGGAAGATCGGTATCGCGATCTTGTTGGCCCGAATGAAGAAATGTAAACGCCAATTAAACATTTTATTGATATGCTTATGTCGTGTACGGACGTCTGTTTCTTCCCTCCTTGCGTTCGTCCGCATCGGCTTCGCGGAATCATAGGGACACGTCGGGCGAGAGAATCAAAGGCGAAGACTGAAAGACGATCGGAGGGGTAACGAGCGCGTTCCGTTCTATCGCTACGTTGTCTCACTCTCTTCTAGCTCGTTTGCTGTTTTTAGCTAATCCCTGCGAGAAGAGAGAGAGAGAGAGAGAGAGAGAAGATAAAATCGATTCTATCGTGGTGGCGACGTGTTCCCCTGGGGGGACACTAATCGCCGCGAACGAAGAGGATTTGCCGGACGTGTCGACTAAATGGTACGAGTACTGTCTGCCGGGGATTAGCGAAAAATGGTCGGACCGATTAGCCAGATAACGTCGTTGCCTCGCTGGTATAATGGACACGTTACACGCGGGTCGACTTCTCGCCGGAGAGAGAGCTGGAAATTAAGCGGACTCTCGAGTTGAACTCGCGATTCGCAAGTTCTTAGCTTAGTATTCGTGGGTAGCGGTGGGCATTCGAAACACAGTTGTTTTTTTTTGAAGACCAACAGAAATTCGAACCGCATCGAATAGGATTCAAGTGCGGGAGAGAAGTCTTGGAAAACTTGACAATCTCGAAGGTACTCGAAGGTACATGTATCGATAATTTCAAATCTTAGTAACTTTAGTCTTGAAATCTAGATAATATTGGAAGTCTGATTGCGAATCTTCCGTTAGATTTTGATCAGATTTAAAGCTAGTTTGGAAAATATTTGACAGCTAGTGGCGGGGCAGGGAAGTGAAAGGGAAGAAACACGGAAACACAATTTCAGCGCGATTCGAGAAGGCTCGTTAAGTATGAATGTTCGTTTCGCATGTGGTTAATCATTCGCGCCTACGGAAAGCTTCTCGTACACCGCGTGTCGGAGGCACGCGTGTTTTCTGGAAAGAGAGAAAAAGAAAACGAGAAGGAACACCAGCCCTAGAATTATCTCTGTGCGAGTCGGTGCTCGTTGGATCGCAAATCAGAGAACAGAGTGCGACGCGCGTTCCTTGCCAACCAACGAGAACTAACCGGACGATAATAACACTGCAGCGAAAAAATCAGTAACAATGCCAACGCGGCGGTCTTTCTCGTAATTGGAGGCTCGACTTTCCGCCGGGTAATTTCGCGCTGCCACCAGTCGCGTCCGCGAGGATGCACGTACGTACATCGCGCGAACCAGTGAAACATCACATCGAACTGCGTTTAAGAGGGCGTACATCTTACGCGAGAAACCATTTTCAATATCAAGAAAGTTTTAATTGCATTTTCTTTCCATTGGAGACGATAAACTACGATAATAAGATATTATTAGGATAGACAAAGATCTATAGCTTTAATAATATTTTAATAATTTAATTACATATCTCTAGCTTTTAATAATTATTGAAAACAAATGTAATATGCACGAAAATATTAATTATAATATATATATATATATATGCGTTCCGCGAGACGTTTCAATTAACGAATTTCACGAATGTTCGTTCGTTCATTGTTCCCTTTTTCGTCTTCGCGCGAGCAACTCGCGCGTGCGCTCGTGGCCACGCGAGCCCAGCTGACGAACAGCAAGATCAGACGTCGTTAAACTTTCCCTGTTGACTTTGCTTTTCGCGCCACTCGACTGCCACTCGCTAAATTTAATTCATTAATACAGGCCCGACTTTGATTCCGCCTCTCCCTCTACAAACTCTGTTCCCTGTCGTTCTTTGACTTCACTTCGTAATTTCCGCCGTGCGCGGAGAAGAAAGTCGTCCTGCCGTCGCTGCGGAACAGCCGCGACATTCAAGTTTCCACGGTTACGAACAGAGGAGAAAGAACGTGGCACACTGTAGGAATAAGTCTCCTCGAATCAATGGTGTCTGAATTTTAAAATTTGAAATGGCAAACGCGTCTCGAATCTTAGGGCCCAACGATGGCGGGAAGCTTTGGAATTTTTTAAAATTCACAGCGTGATTCTTGGAACGTTCAGCATTCAATTTTTGGTAGCAGCGTGCTCCTCAAATCTATGAGTTTCGTGATAATGGTCCTAAAATTGCTAAATATTTGGGCGTTAGTTAGGTATACCAAAACAGTAACAGATCAGTGATCATATTAATCTAAAATACTGAAACAATAACAGATCAATGATCATTGACTGCAAGAGTTCCGACGCAATGGTCCTTGAATTCTACTACCAAAATCTAGAATCCTCAAATTCTTCAATTCTAGAATTTAGCAAATCCAAAGCAACTCTCGAATCCTTAAGTAGCTCGAAACTGATATCAATAACTTTTGAATTCTACAATAGAGAACATTGACCGGGGGATCCTACAATTCAGCGACAATAGTCCCCGAGTCCTATAATTCAGTAATAATAGCCACTAAATCCTCGAATCAGATAACAATGGCGTCCGAATTCTGGGATTCCTTGGGCAACGATACACGGAACTTCAAACACACCGTTTAACGGTGTCGTTCGAGTCCAACGATAAATTCTGATCATAAATCGCTGCTAATCGCTAATTGACAAAAATCACCAATTAGATAACTTCGTACCGGCAATATTTCCCGAAGGTCCGACGTAATTGTCTCGTAACTTTTGCCGGTGTATCGGCTATCGTTTTCAGTTGCGTCCGGCACAACATTCGTCGATCGGTATCGGCCGACCGTATCAGATTTGCGCGAACCGCGAGCGGGGAGGTTCGCGTCCGCGTGCTCGCGCGATCCTGTCGCATCGAGACAAAAATATTACAGAGAAGCTGATTAAGATCAACAGCTCCTTTAACGGCATAATTGAGACATGCCGGGACCCGAGATTTTAGATTTTGTGCTCGCCAATTTTGTGATCGGCGATGTATCCCGAAAAATATTTACGTACGTGGTAAAATGCCAATTTCGTCTATCCAATTGGCAACAACTTTTTTTAGCACACGAACTGATTAGCGCACTGTAGATATATACGTATAAAAAAAGCAAACGAACGTTTGTATGATCGCACTCATTGCCACTCTCCTGCACTTTTGAAACGCTCTTGTTCGCCAAAAATTCAATTGAGTAGTTGCAAATACTAAGTAACTTCGAATCAATTTATTAAAATGTTGAAGGTGTTTGATTTATCTAAACTATCTCTGCATATATCGACTCGATTTCGTTTACGTACTTATATATTTATTTTATTTACGTAATTATATATTTATTTTATTACACTAATTAATTATTGATTACGCTTTTTTTAATAATATTAATATTTATACATTTGCGTAAAATTATATATTTAGAAACATCAGCTGAGAAAGTTGGATCTGAGCAAAGATTCCTTTCATTCCATTATTACCAGACTATAATATCTGTGTGTATTTTCCTTCTTTTTTCTTCGAATCAATTAAGAACAATCACAATTCGCTAACTATTTATTAAAAAAAAAGTATTCATAAATCCCGAAACTAATACCAGCCATTGTTCCGCGTTGAAAAGCAATTTCTACTTTCTCTCTCTCTCTCGATAAATCTTCTGATTCCTTCCCAGATCGCAGATAGTTTAAATCGCGATGACTCTCGAAATCATGAATAAACATTTTCCTCCATTAAACCGCGAGACGCGGCGGTTTAAGCAACCAGCCTCATTTGTATCTACCTGGCAGAAATTTGTCTCATTTCCCGCGAACAGAAAACGCGATCATGTCCCGTTATTAGATTTGGTAAATTTTTATCGCAGCCAGAGAATTCGTCTAAGGCGAGATTTGTGAGAGGACTATGATACGCTCTCGCAGCTGAGATACTACGATCGAGACGAATTGATGATGATCGATACATACTCGTCCTGTTATTTCCTTTTTTTCTTAAATCACGAAAATGAGTTGTGTTTCTAGAGAATGAAATTCATCTAATGACTTAACCAGTTCGACTTCTGAGAGTTAAACGAGATGAAAATAAACAAGACTGCTCCTCTTTCAAGCCGGTATTCGTGCAACAAAATCGCGATTGGAAATTAACTGTACGATTCTGTGGACTGTCGAGAAAGCGTAGAAATCACCTGATTAATCGAATCGTTGCGTAAATCGTACACACGTACTCGAGCTTCTGAAATACATGCGCTCGATTCTCAAGTTTCTCAAGGGATGCACGTTCTTAATCTAGAATCTCTTCTCGACTCGTACTACGTTACGACATTCTGGTTCACCGTGCCCCGATTTGCTCGGTGGACATCGTCGCGCGATTATCGCCGCGTTTCTGTCCAGCCGCCCGTTATACACCGTTATCTACAGCATTCCGTTATCTTCGGTCACGATGCATCTCTTCAAAGATTACGAGCTCGCCGGTTGCCACAATTTTTCGTGGCAATACGATGGTATCGTTAGTATTACGATTATTATTAGATACGCTGCCACCGTGCCATCGTGCGTCGAGCTTGCGACCGTGTGTCTGACTGACGACCCATTTCTACTGGATTCGAGCCGCACTGTCTCGTTCTACTGACTACCGTGGGCTACTTGTTGCTGCGTGAACGCTCAGCTTTGAAATTACTGGAAGTAATTTCTCGCATATTGTAATAATTAACTAGCAACAAGTAGATTAATTTTAATATTAATTTAAGCGCATTTAATGGTACTGTAATTAATAAGTATCTATGGTTAACAGTATATAATTTAAGTGTGGTTGGTATACTTGGTATTTTAATTAAATTTAATAAATGTCTCTTTAGAAAATAATAAGTACGTGAGGATTCGTTTTTTAATTATTATACTTTGGAAGTTTGTAGTGCCTTTTTTTTACAATAGAAATTTGGTGCCTCGAGTTTTAATAAATAACAGATAAGTATTGTAATATTCTTGAAATGTTTAATTCTTCTAATATTAATAATACAATTTATATAACTTCATAATATAATGTAATATAATATGACTTAATATTACATTTAAATACTATACGATTTTGAAAGAATTATTCGTACAATCCTCGATCTAAACCCGTGAATCACGCGTGTTACGTTTAACGTTTAGCTTTATAAAATCAATATCTTCCATTTTGAATTATGTTCACGAGAAGAAAGTGCAATGACGTATCATCGTGATGGCCAGCGAAGTTTATCGAATATCCGATCGACCGGTACAATGAAGTTGTCGAACGCTACAGATCCGCGTGTTTCAACCAGTCAGCACGATTTGCATCAGTTCCGATTTCGGAACAAAGGTCGCCCAGCAGACGTGTATAAGCAGGACTTGACATTTCATTTGCCCGGCCATGAAGAATCCAACTGTTGCGTCTACCGTGCCCGATTGCTACGTGAATCGTACGACAAATCTCAATGTTGTTACGACATTCCACCCGGAAAGTTTATATTAGTTTATATACACGATCTCGCGTAGAACGTACCTCGTGCGCGTGTCGAAACCACGAACGTGACAATGTTCAAAATTCGAGTTCGAATCGGCATCCATTTCCACGAAAAAGTAATCAAACGATGTTATAGAACGTTAACTCTAAACACACATTGTATCGATACATCGTTGGATCGTGACTAAATGCTTCGTCTGTCTGCTTCGGGACTTTCCCCTTTAACCAATACGTCATTGCTCAGTAGTATAGGATCGCTTTCGTGAATTCGATTTCTAACTCGAATTTATTTCGAAATTTATTGACGAGAGAAATGTGATCTGATTAATCTAACTTTTACAAGATAGAAATGTGATAGGTGATTGGATCGATTAGAAACCAAATAGATTTTAAAATATAGAAATTTCTGATTCATTAGATTAATACAGATTAGAGATATCGAATGTCGATAAAAAATTGTTATTATAGCGATATAATATGGGTGATGTAATATGGTCACATCATCGAGAGGATCCAAAGCTACGAGTCCTGAACGAGACAGCATTTCACTACGGTAAAGTTACCAAAGACTCGCAAATCGCGTCTATTTGTAAAGAATATATACATACAATTACAATTATACAATTATATATTTGTACAACGTTTATTGAAAAGCGCTGCAGCTCATCTGACCCGTTCGATAGCTCGCATAGAATCCAATTGACTTCTATCTTTACTTTCGAGTGTCATTTATAGTCTTCAGATATCATCCTTATTCCTTCTAGAGATTTCGCAGGTCTGTTATATGTTTTTCCTTTAATATAAATTTCATTGACTTTCTTTACACATTAATTTCCCGGCATGTTGTGGCTCAAAGAAGAGCCATGTGTAATTCGAGGGCGCGATAATAAATTTCGGAGGGGCGGATCATTGCACATCGACTTGTTCATCGCGCCATTCGTTTGCTCGTGTGAATTATCACGAACGGAGCCGCGTTAAGAGAACCGCAGATGGAATTCGACGATAGCGGAGAGCGTCTGCTGGCCAGATGGATTAGAGGGAGAGAGAGGGTGGAGGAGAGAACGCGACGACCGTGAGGCACCCTCGCTTCGCGGAGACGGAGTATTATATTTGCAGCGGACGTCCGCTGAGAAATGTTCATTGAAATCTTGTCTCGGGGATTCTCTCCCGCCGCGGGACCCGACAGATAACGGAGAGACAGACGCAGCGCACACTTCGTTCAAGGTAAAACGGAACAATTGATGATAGCGAACCGTCACAGCCGTACAGGACGTGTTCTCCGCGCTATCCACTGGGGTCTCTCCGTTTTCTTTGTGGGGTTCCTCCACGAGCACGGGGAACGTGACCTCGACTGTCGCTCAGTTCGCGAGAAAAAAAAGCAGTCGATGGATATCTTTTAGTACCACGAGTCTCCGCCAAGCAGCTAGGAACAATAAACCGCACATGCTGTTAGGCTGGCCGAAGGTCACACTGGAAAAATCCAACTTTTCATGGAAGACACGTGGAAGACACGTGTTCGGGGAAAGCGCCGAAACCTCTCTGTTAAAAAAAATATTTGTTTGTTAATGTCCCACGTCCTCAAGCTTCTTCGTCTGGAGGACTCTTTCAGAAATGTAACGACTGATTGGAGACAATGTGAAAAGAACGATGAATTTATAATTTTCGAATTATGTGAGAAATTGGGGTTTGAGAATTCGAGAATTCAGGGTTGATAAGTTTGCACTGGTAATATTTATTAATATTTATTAATTAAACTCGTGCATGATTTCTTGTTGGAATTTTACGTTTAATATTTCCTAGAACTTGCCCCTGATTACGATTGAAACATAAAAAAATTCGAGGATCATGTCCAGATTAACTTCTAAATGAAATTGAAGTGATTGTTTAGGAAGAAGAATCTCTACTCTCTAATGGAGAAGCGATCGCTATATCCCTAATTTTACTACGCACAGCGAATTTTATACGTACACTACGAAAAGCATCAGGGGGTGCAGGATTTATTCGCGCCGTTAGGAAATCCACGAAGAGTCCCGTAACGGATGCGTTCGATTTTTTACTATCTATCACGAGACGCGTTGCTCCCCTTCGAGAGAGTCGACTCCCGAATGCGTTATTATCGGGCTACGATCTCGATCGGATCTCCGCGGCCTCCTTGTTCGCTTTTCTCTCTTCCTCCTTCCTGCCGGGAGGAGTACCACAGCAGAGGCAGAAAGGCTTGAAAATCGGCGCAGAACAGTCTTAAAGCAGTCGTCCGCGCGAAACGTGGTACGGCGCGGCGCTCGAACGAATCGATGAAAAATAACACCTGTCCCGGGCCGGCTGCCAAGATCGTAAACGCAGCACGATATATACGTAGGCAAACGGGGTGCCGCGGACGATGGCGCGCGGGGCCCTGATCGCGAAACATACCACGGCACCCCGCGTACGTGTTACACGCACGACACTGGTAACGGAGAGAGCGTCTCAGTTAGCAGCGCGGCCCCGCTTTGGTTTATAGCCGCACGTCCGATGACAATGTCCACGCGGCTTTAAATCTCCCCCTTTCGCCCCCACCGGTCGATCCTTGCGGGCCTCAGCCTTTCTTTTTTCCCTTTGCATTATATCATATTCCATCCCTTCCGTTGCGCGTTCCTCCGGGTTGCGTCGCCGCGGTGCTCCGCCTTCTTCGTCGTTTTCATCTTTCACTTTTTATTTCTCTTCTTCTTCCTCTTCTTCTTCCTCTTCTTTATCCTTTTCCAGTCCGCTTCGTCTTCCACTTCTTTTCCTCCTTGGTCCGTGGCCTCGTGTCTCGGACCGGCTCTCTTTCTCCAACTTCCGCGCCAACTTTTTACCCCTTTTTCTCCCCTTGCTTTTACTTTATGCACGTTCCCCCCTCCGGCTCGAACCCCGCCGCGTATAGCTCGCAGCACGAGGGATCGCGCGGTACGCCGGCGTGGAGAACGAATGTTTATGCACTGATAACTGACAGCACCCTGGCGCGGGAAGTCGGTACCGATCTCGTACCGCCGCGATTCAACGATCGCACCGACCGCCGCCAACATCCGAACCGGGCAGAGAGCGATCTACCTTCCTCAGAATACGATACTATTCGTTCATTTGCGACTACGTCGTGCTGACTCTTCAAGTCGAACAATTTCAGAGGAGATCTTGGGATTGTTAATACACGAAACTTGTCAGAACAAAGTTTTGCATCTGTCGTCGAAAGATTAATTTGCTGTAATAATCTATTTCAGTTGCTGTGAGAAGGAACTTTACCTTTAAATATTCTCCAAGTATTTTACCTCTAAATCAATCCACGAGTCGTAATAAATTTTCTTCACAAACAAATTCAGAAATGTCCTAGTCAATCAGTTGGTACGACACTCGAACCGAGGATCCTGAATATTCAAGTTTTCACTTCTCTCTATTAGATTCGATTTTTCACCTCCCTATTTTGTACCTATTGCCTGTCTGTTTCTGACTCTTTTTATACCGATGCTATTCCTTCACGCAAGAATCTGTTGTACACTTCCACGTCCAAGAATGAACGACTTAATGAAATCACCTCTAGAGAAAATTTTCAAGAAAATCTTTCCAGCTTCGCCGTGAATCACCTTTCCAAACACTCGTGAAAATTTACCCACTAGATTGTAAAATAGTCCTCCGAAGGACTTGTGCACGCGAAAGGGTTAAACGATCGTTTTACGATCGCGATCCGTTAATTCAACGGCCCAGCAGATTTACGGTGGTGCTTCGAGTGTTGGTCGAATGATCTTGGTCGACCCGATCCTCCTCAAGTCCAAGCTCGTCTCTTTTCCATCGTCTCTCGACACCGAAACGTTCCTCCGTCTAGTATGACAAACATTATCCTCGGACAGTAAAAGTCGCTGGTTTAGGCGCGATGATTCACGGCCTCCTGGACGTAAACTTGGGCGCAAACAACTTCGAAGATAAGAACCGGCTTATTTTAGTTGCCGCTTAATTTTACGTCTCATCTTCGAGCGATGTTACGCTTGTATTCATCGCGAGATTGAACGCATCCAGCAGAGACAGAGACTCTGACTCTGACTCTAACTTTGACTCTGACTCTGACTCCTGACTCCTGACTTTGACTCTGACTCTGACTGATACCGAGACCGATACCGATACTGATACTGATACGGTGCACAGACCGTTGACACGGCCAAACGAAGGATTTATCGCAATTTCGTCGTTCAGGAAATATGAATGAACCTTGTTTCCCATTGGACGTGGGGCACCAGGTGGGCGGAAAGAGACGTTATTCCGTGGAAAGTTTACTCACGTGTACGTGGCTGGCCAGAGTCGGAGGTCGCTTATTGCTAAGCTACAAGGTCTCTCTCTCTCTCTCTCTCTCTCTCTCTCTCTTGGGACTCTTGGAAATTGAAAAGTTTCAGGCCGTTTGAGGGGATCAACGTGGTGAGTGGCGTTCCTTGCTATTGTGCGAATGAGAATGAAGTTTCAAATGGGCCCGGGTATGCTATTTCTTCTCTATGTTCGTCGGGCTGAATGGGAGCTTACATTTGAAATACGAGTTCGTAACGTAGATCGCGAACCGTGAATATTCCTCTGTTGACAATTTTTTTTTTTTTCTTGTGCGCGATCGTTGAGAGAAGTTACGAAAACGCAATTCTTCTTTTGAAAATTTTTTGAATATTTCCACTGGCAAATGAACATTTTCCAATATTTAATTTCATCCTTCGAGAACGCTTCGAATTTTACTTTACAATTGAAGAGTAGTTTAGAATAAGTGTACCTTTTTAAAAAATGTTCAACACGCGAAATCCGCTCCGTACGGATTAGATCATCCTTCAAACGCAAACAACTAAAGGCTGAAGTCATAAATCGACTTCAATGACGAATCCTTTCCCGAAGATTCATTTATCATTCACCGACAAACGCTTTCGGTGCCTACTTTCAAGTAGGCTGGAACCTCGTCGAGACTCATACCTCAGAAAATAATGGAGCTTTCAATCCAAACACCACGCGAACGAGATAATCGATATCAGCCGTGTTATCAGGGAAGAAAACAGATTCGAAGGTCACGGACGAACTAAATTCAATTTCTCTGTTGGAAGACTCAACTCTCTCGGTTACCTAATACAATCGCGAACGAGATATCTCGTCGAGGAACAATAAGAGAACGCTGCCAGTGTGTGATATGACGTTCGGTGTTACATATCTTGTCGCATATTCGAGCGCGTCCCGAGAGTGAACGCAAAGAAAGAGAGAAAGCGAAACCCAGAACGATAGCGGACGTTTTCGTTGAAAACGATGCAAGGCCAAGAGGAATTCGCCCGGGCCGGTGAACCAGCTCAGGGAGATGAACAGTCCGTCCGATCGTAACAGATTTCTCAATATTTCTTCGGCTCGATCGGCCAGAACGCGTCGGACCTTTTACGGCCGTTCTTTTGATCCCTTTCATCGATCTGAACGACGACGGGCTCATGGCGAACCGTGGTTTAATCCTTTTCGACTTCGCGAGGCGCTCGTAAAACGACATCATAATTCCCTTTGAATGTCCTTCCCCCTTCCTCCCCTTTGTCGTAACCCTTCTCTCAACCCGATATTCCGTGCTCCTTCGTTCACTGGATGTTTCGTTTTCATCATGCAAACGTAATTTCGCCGGTTGATCGTTTCCTGATTTGTTACTGCGGATTTATAAAACGGTGGTAAGTCCTCGGAAGGTTTCTTTTGACCGTGAATCGTTCGTGGATCGTTGAACCGCAGATTTTTATCATTGTTTCATTTTTTTTTTTTTTTATGTTGTGATTTAAGGTCGCGTCAACATCACTTGATCCTTGTACATAATTAGCGTGGTAATAAATTTTTCTAATCACATAGATGTCCTCGAAGTATATCGAGAATTCCAGCGAGCTTGTAGTATGTTGTCAGGGAATTTTGATATGCTGTTGAAGTGATTCAGTGAGGTTGTCTTTGATATTTAATCTCATTCTTATTTGATCGCATTTGGAACATTCAAGAATGATGTGATTAACACTAAACGTACCGGCATTTTACATATACCTATCTTACCATAAGG
>CAJDYZ010006561.1:8440-19144 GCA_903986555.1 Heterotrigona itama
AATGCCTTGGCACGGAACGTGTTAAGGAGGGTACAATATTTGATAGTTGTATAATGATTTAACAAATCATACTTTTGAGAGATGAACAGGTGCAAACTGTTTGGACTTGCAAAGCAAAATGAAAACGAGGTGATTCCGATTCTGATTTTTCTGACACATGTCGTCATCGAGGCGCGTGCACGGGGACACGTGTGCCTGCTCACGCAAGCGCGTACGAAGCACGAGCGAGTTCCATTGAGAAGCAGAAAGATGAATGAGCCAAGCAAGCAGACGTCATTCACAATAAATATCACTACCGCGGACACTATCCATAATCATACGAATCTTTAATACATCTTCTTAACGTTACGTACATCGCTCCTCGAAGAAATTACTCGACATAATGCTGTTAAAGAATCTAAATTTTATAAATTTGATGCAGATAAAAATGAAGGAATTGCAAGTCAACTCAAATTTCTGTTAATCTTGTATAATGTACATTTAAATTTCATAAAATAAATGTAAAATATTTCATCTATTGGAACCTTATTTATAATTACAATTATATCACTAGTGGACAAACACCGCGCCAGAACGTTCACGAATCGTGTAATAACCATTACGCGAGAAAAGCGACCGCTTACTACGACTTGCGTTAATTATCGAAGAAAAAAAGGAAGGAAAACGAAGGAAAAAAAAAAGATCTGTTCCTTGATTATTAAAGCGTGTTCACTCGCGAGAGTTTATTATCTCCTTGGCCAGGAAACGAATCGCTCGGGTTCCTTCCTGCATTTCCTTTCACGATCGAGCCACCTCTTCTTTTTCTCGTTTACACTTCAATCCTCCCCGGAGATTATCCAAGCAAGCATCGCAGAATTGAGAGAAAACAAAAGGTTTCGCGTGATCTGAGATGTCTCTGTAAGTTGTGTATTTCACGAAATTACATTTTTTCCTTGCAAAACTGATTTCTGATACATTAATCAAAGAGAGAGAGAGAGAGAGAGAATTAGAAAATAAAAGATCGAGATATGCCTCGTCTATTGTGTGAATGCGTTGCGAAAGGGTGGAAACCTCCCCTTGTTATCGATGTAGCTGTCCAACAACCGCTTGGTCGCAGGAAATCATGCAAAAATACTACTTGGTCGGCCACTTTTCTCCAAGAGGAAAGAAAAAGGCTGTCGCCAGTAGCGCGATTCGGCTGGTTGCTCCTGCCGCGTAAAAATTCGCGTGAAAGGCCACGTGGGCGTTTTCTTAAGCTCCTGTTTTCACTGAATGGCCATTCGACAGCTAGAGGACAATGAGAACTCGACGAGACGGGAAATCAAACTGGAAACCTTTTCGTTTACGTTCGATAATAAAATATTATTCATCGTAATAGGTCTGATTTCCAAATTATTGGAATTTTTATTATGATTTGGATTATCATTATTATTATCGTTGTATACAGTCCAAATTATTTCTGCAAACGATTCAACTCCCTCCTTCTGGATTTTCCACGTTTTATTATTGCACGGTTCCTTTTTTTCTCAAAGAAAATACGAAACGTGAAATTCCTCCTAATTAATTCTAATTAATAGTCATTGGAGAGAGAGAGAATACAATAGAGTGTTTCACTGAACACCGCTGAAGTTCGTCTGACGACCTTTCGTCGTTTCTACGTTCGTTCGAGTTTCACCTTGCCTGCTTCACCATTGTGAACGGTCGGAGTAAAATCCAGTCAACGTTTTCAATTAAAACGACCGCACAATAGAGAAAAAGAGAGAGACAGACGTACCGAAGAGAATTTTCTCCTGCCGTGAGAAAGAAATTTCGACGCGACCCAATGTCGAATAATTTTTAGATGAACAATCCAACTGGATGCGTTTGATGAAACTTACTGGGATTAAAATTTCGAAACTGGTGAAATTGAACTTTGACGACAGTTCTCAATTGCCACGTTTAATTCACCATGCGATCGTCCGAGGAATTTTTATTTCGACGCAATTGAGTTGCTCAACTGGAATTTTCTCTCCTCCTCGCTAATATTTAAAGCGGTTTCTGAATCGCAGAAATTTTTCACGAGCAACCGCGTTCCGCTAAAACGTTCTCGCTTTCATTTTCTTCTTTTTTTTTCTTCTTCTTCTTCTCCTTTTTTCCCCCCAAACATTCCTCGCCACGGTTCGTACACCTTACCAGAGCGAGACATTGATAACGACATGGCAACTTTCGTGCTTCCACCGCGAGCACCGCCTCGTGTTTAACAACCTATATAATTGCACGCGATTACAGCCACGCAGTCCGGAAATTGTCGACTTGGAAAAACAGGCGTGCGATTAATTTCATCGGAGGAATTTAGATTTTTCAGAGTCGAGGGAAACTGTCATTTTGACGATCTCGATTTCATTTCGATACGTTTACCGGCAGAGTGAAGAAATTAGAAGGGGACGGTTGAACTCGTACTTAAAGTTTCTAATTGAATAGAATCGTGATTTGGAACTATTTCGAAACATTTTATTCCCGCCCTCCCCCCAAGTCTTCGGAGAAGAGACGGAGTCTTCCTTTCTTTTTTTAATAGAAAATTCCTCCACTTTCTCCGAATGATAAGACTATTCTTTATAAGATACCTTTTGTAGCCTGTGAAGTTCTAGAATCCTACTTTCAACAAACACTCAAACAAATCTCAAGTAAAGTCAACTTCTTCTGATAAGAAAAAAGAAGAGAAGATACTCCAAAGTGAATTAAAACCACTTACTTAGAAAACTGGCGGAAAATTCGGAGAAGTTTTTTCTTCCACGTGCATCGTGCAAAACACAGTCGCGTGGTGGCGTGGATTATTCGACAACGCGAGAGAGTGAAATTAAGATCGTGACTGACTGGCTCGCGTCTTACGTGACATCGGCCAGAGACACGCTTCGAAAGGTCTAACCGCATCCTTGCGCCGCAGTTACGCGCGGTTACGTAAGGAGAAAAGTCAGAGAACCAGGTGGCCAGAGCAGGACAACCAGACAACTGTACAGAAAGTGGGGGAGGGAGAAAGAGAGGGCGAGAAAAGTGGAGGAAAATGTGCTCAGGCAAACAAGATTCCAGAAAATACGCGGCTACTTATAGAAAAGTAGAAAAACATCATATAGCGTTGTTTGCGCTGCTTTCTTGTTCATCAGAGAAACTTATCAGAGAACAGTTTCGAAAAATCTAATGTCCATTATTTAGCAAATAAACTGGATTCTTCCCTTTCAAACTGTATACTTCTTCTTTCTCAATTGGAAGAAATAATTTTTGATCATTAAGTGTTACAGTTTAAATGAACTTCACTCTCACGTAACATGTAATTATGGGATGATCTTATTGACAAAATTCACATGAACAGGACAATTGTTGATTAATAAAATGGCTAATATTTTGAATATTTGGATTAAAAGTTCAGCCCAGATGAAAAGCTGCCGGATAATCAGTAGCCCAGAATTTGAAACTACTTAATTTCCACCAGTTAATCAGACTTCACTTCGCGACTCCTTAATTAGACAGTTCATCGATGCACCATTGTGATACAATTATACTTGACCATGTTTACGATCGCGTGCAGGTAAAAGCAACGTTGCTTCGAGAAAAGCGAAAGTCAATTATTTCGTTCGCTCGAGTCGTTATGCAAAATCCCGCTAATATGCAGCGAGCTGGTTATTTATAGAGTGACTGGACAATTCTCTGCACTTTCTAGGCCTGTTACCCGCCACCGTGGTCGTAATTTTGACGACCTTTCGATTAATGACCGCGCATTATGATTATATAACACCGAGCTAGATGTACTCCATGTACAAAGAAGCCGAACAACAAGTAGAACTTTGTTTATGAATTTGACGACGTTTCACAAACGTCAAATTATTAGCTCCTATGTTTGAACATATAGATTTAGATACACGCGTGTGTCATCAGATGTAATTGGATTTTAAATTTATATTTTTATTTATATTTTAGATCCATCACGATGTTGAAGATTGAAGACATTTTTATCGAATTTTAACGAAAGTTATTTCGAACGTTTCTAAAAATCTTCTTCACGACTGAATCCATTGTGATCTTGAAGACTAAAGTAAAAAGGCTTGTCAAAGCTTGCTATGCCATTTTCTTCTTCATTATATTGAATATTAGGCTTAATAGGGAATGAACGTCTGTTAAATTCGACGAAGATTTTAGCCTTCGAAATCATCATTAGCCGTGGATCTGGCCGTGAAAAAGGATGGTTTCCACGTTTTCAAAGACGGAGAAACTTGCGCTTCGAAGAAAATATTCCGTTCTCTCGTCCGGTTCGGGGATTAAAAGATACGGGAACGCGATACGGTTTTCGCCGATTTCGAAAAATATTCTTCCGCATTGTTCGCGTTTCTGCTTGGAAGCAGAACCGCGTGCCACGCAACCCGGTTCGCTCGCCGTCCGATCGAGACTTTCTTTCTTCTATGCCGGCGATCAACGGTGCTCGTTTCCATGCGTGGCGACAACAGAACGCACGCCCTCGCATCTTAAACGCACGTATGCACGTACTAAATGATTCAACCCGATTCACGAATGAATCATTCGCCGCCAGTTGTTCGCCAATTTCTGCCCATCGTTCACCCGCTTTGCCTCCCGTTTTGGTCATCGTTTCGATATCGACCCCGAACCGATGTCAAGCGATGCCATTTAACCCTTTTAGCCCTCGGCAAACTTTCTTTCTCGTATCGTCTGCCAGCAATTTACGAAGCGATCGTTGTACTTCGATAACATGCTATACTAGTAAAAATTATACTAATATACGTTGTACTAATAAAAGATACTATACTAATAAAAATTATACTAATAAAATATACTATACTAATAAAAATTATACTAATAAAAGATACTATACTAATAAAAATTATACTAATAAAAGATGCTATACTAGTAAAAATTATACTAATATACGTTATACTAATAAAAGATACTATACTAGTAAAAATTATACTAATATACGTTATATACTAATAAAAGATACTATACTAATAAAAATTATAGTAATATACTATACTAATAAAAATTATAGTAATAAAAGATACTGTACTAATAATATACTAACAGTAATAATATACTAATAGTAATAGTAATATACTATACACTAATAATACTAATTATGGTAATATACTATACACTAATGATATATTAATTATAGTAATATACTATAGTATAAGGTATATAGTAGTATTATATAGTATATATTAGTATACACTAATAATATACTAATTATAGTAATATGCTATACTAATAAAAATTATACTAATAAAAGATACTATACTAATGAAAATTATATATAATATACTACTATATATAATATAATATAACTATATTATATATAATATATATATATATATATACTATATATAATATACTAACTAATAAAAATTATAACTATATATAATATACTATACTAATAAAAATTATACTAATATACGTTATACTAATAAAACGGCAGAGCATTGGAAATAATCACTGTGAAATTTTATTAATTATATCTTTCCGACATGTGATATCGCGATTTAAATTTCAAGCAATCGTCAACGTGCATTGCAGGTTTGCTAGAGCAAGTATAACATACAAGGCTTTAATGATACATAGTTTCAATCTCTAAAAAGAAATGACATTCTTCGCCATTTTTTTGAAACGTTCGTAAGAAGCAATAAGAAGTGTAGAAATTCTTTTGTTCTTCTTATGTCGTTATTGCAGCTTTCACTCTACAGGTGTGCCAGATATTACGCTATTTATTAGCAGGTCGCATACACGCAGCAGCAAATGTATACGTATATCAGCAAATTATAAAAGGAGAAAGTCCAAACTGTTGGCTAGATTCAAATATGTCCCAAGAAGGGTGAATTCAATCTCTATACCTCATTCTATTTAATATTCTGAAATGCTTGATTGTTTTCAAAAGTGCACAGAGTGAATTTTATTCTATTTGATATTCTGAAATTCCATCGATTTCCAACCGCTGACAGCTTGACTATTCGCATTAATCCGTTCTGCAGATCAAGTGGCCGAACTTCTAATCTAATCTAATCGATCCGCTCGCTAATTTATTCAGCAGCGACTGCTTTGAAATCTCTTTGACAGATTTGCGTACGGTCTTCAAGATCTCGTTAATTGAGTCGCCTTCACTCCGCTCGCAAATTAAATCCCCTCTGCTACTTTTCCCTTCGAGATAGCATTCGTCGGATGTGAGGAATTTCACTAACGCGTGAAATTGAACGAACGAAGCGAAGTGCTGTTGCAACTCTCAAGATCTCTACCTAAGGATTCTTCTTCTCTTTGTGAAAGAGATTTAATAGTAATTCGTGAAGGGCGAGTCGCGTAGGGAAGATTTCTAAACTTGCACTGTCGCAAGAATCCCTCCCACGGATGCGTTTTTTCCCGACCGAAAGATTATTCCTTATCGAAAATCGCGCGAAAACCGCCCTCGCAGCCGCAACGAGAATGGAATGACCAATGAGTCACCCGTTGTCTACGAAACTCTCGAGTGCTTGCCTTTTATTGCCGACCTCTTTTAAGGCCGTTTCTACTCGCTTTCTCACTGCAATCATTCGCGCCGTCTTTCTTATTTCCCATTTTCCTTTGCATTTCTTTATCTTATTACGCGCCATGTGTGTCACGCGTTGGTCAACGTACTCGATTATCGAGGGACAGAAAATATCATACAGATATTGTAGACATACATGTTCGAGCATTCAACAAATCTTCTTCTGGCTTTCAATCCGCGCCGCTTTCTATTTATTACATTTTTTTCGTGACTTTAACTAAATCTTCAGCGGCGACGAGAATTTTTTTTGCGATTTTTAGCTATCAACTCGACTTGAGTACCATCAAAATCTCAGGCGCGATACGAGATGAAACGAGTTATCCAGAGAATGCGAAAACATTCAGCGTTTCGTAAATTCCGTCGCGCGTGAAAATCTGTAATCTCGATCGTGAGGAATCCGAGATGCGCGCAGCCTCAGGTTTCGAACGTTTCATGAAATTCCTGTGGATCGTCTGGAAACGCGAAACGACTAGATTTGCATTCGTTGCACTGGGCCATTTACCGCCCAGTTGGAAACGCCGCGTCTCTGGACCACCGGGCGCGAAACCTGCGAATTCCCACCTCTACATAAGCGCGTATTTACATTCACGTAGGAGCTAAATGGAAGTTGCATCCATGCAAAGTTAAGGAATGCAGTCTCGTGGGACATCCGTCCGTGAAACGTATGCATCGCGGTCGAAACACGTGGGACGTGCTTGTACACCGCCGTTCACAAATCGATCTTTCAACTCGCGATGCTTGGCTTTTCCCAAATTTCCCGGAATTTGCTCCTAAAGTTGTTGCTACCGAAAATCAGGATAATTTTGCCAACTTTTCCTTTTGGAGTTGTTTCACAGATTACAAGTTAATTCAACTCTATTCTATGTAACAAAATAGGTTTAGGTTAGGTTTAGGTTTCCCTCGTAATCTTCAAATTCCACCTTTGAAAACATTTTCCAAGATAGAGTTCCTGTTCCGAGGAGAAAATTTTTGAG
Source organism: Heterotrigona itama (assembly GCA_903986555.1). Taxonomy (NCBI): domain Eukaryota; kingdom Metazoa; phylum Arthropoda; class Insecta; order Hymenoptera; family Apidae; genus Heterotrigona; species Heterotrigona itama. Next base: position 15,950 of record CAJDYZ010006561.1, read on the forward strand.
ACGAGTGCTTTTCGATTCGAAAGATGGAAGACACGATGCCAGAGATGCCAAACTTTTGAATGGCAGTATACATCCACTTGTTTGCGATTTTATCACAGCTCGTACATCCTCCTGCCTTCCCAGAAAATCCTTTACGTCCGTCCACAGCGAGCCTTTGGTTTTACGACCTGCATATACGTATGTACGCATTTTTATATATAGCGAATAGTACGGAAGGATGGCTAAGAAATATCTAGAGAACGATTCAGACATCTTCGAATACTGAGGATTTTTGTGGGAAAAAAACAATTTTTCAAACCTTCTGATAGTAAAAAAGAAGAAAACAGAATAAATATCGTCGTTGAAATAATCTAGAAAAAAAAAAAAAGAAAACAAAGAGCGCCAAGAGTGAAGAAATTTTAGATAAATTAATTTAAATAGCTCTTAAAAAAAAGAAAAAAAAAAAAGGGAAAGGAAAAAAGGCGCACCTAATCGGTGACAGAGCACGTCCCCGCGACTAAGTAGATGGCATGTCGCGGTGTTAACTGGGTTTTCGTGTCGAGTCAAGGTGTTTCCTACGTGAACGTAAACATGAGACCGTACGCCGCGCCGCGCCGGCCACGATACGAGAATCGCGAATGAATCGCGCCGACGAGAGGAAAGGAGAGGATCTCGTACGGCGGGAGAATCGCGAATAGTTTCGATGCGCGTACACTCCGTTAATTGCTCAAGAATCACCGGTTTCTTCATTTCTTCTGCTTCGAGACTGTCGAGTAGAATTCGGCTGTGCTTCGCAATCGTTAATTAGACTTCCCGCTTGAAACAGCAACGCACGAATCTCTGATCGGGGCAGATCGTCTCGCAAATTTTATGTTACGTCGCGTTATATATTCGAACTATCGCCGGATCTCTCCTGCGAGGTTTTCACAAGTCGCGAGGTAATGACAACAAATCATATTGCGCAACGCAGTGATAAATTTGAAAAAAGCGAATTTCAATTGTAAATTTCAAATCCAGGTTTTAATTAAAACTTTTTTGCTTCGTCTACATTTTCTATCAATAATTTCTTCGACGTTGTCGCGTGTCAGTGATTATTTTCGATAATTAAAAATATAATAAAGTGTAAAACACGAAGAAAAGAATCCAGTATCATTTTCATACTGCAAAACCGAGAAGAAAACTTAATATCAAAGTACGAAAATGCGCGTGGTGCATGGTCTGATGCAGGCAGTTGCATGCATTGTTCGATTTCCCTACGACTTTCAAGGACCGGAGTATGCAACGAGGCAAGTTGAGTTAGGTCAACCCTCGGTCCGGAGCTGCGTATTCCTCCTCGGGCGCATTGTTCCCGCGATGCAGCATATTGCATACCGTTATTTCGAGCACACGCGTGTGCAAACCCGCGAACAGGGTTGAATTTAACTTTACAGGATTATTCAGACTTCGTTATTCCTGTTTAAAATTGGTCGTTTCCAGCAAATATGGACAATAGCGATTCCTCCGAATGTTAGAATTATTATTCCATTACATTCTTGCAGGACTAATAAAGGTTGATGAGACTCACCCTGCAACAAAAATCCATGCAGCGCGAGGTTCATGGCTACGGTCAATTCCTTCAGCCTGAAACAGACGAATTTTTTCTCAATGTTAATCTTTGTCGAACATTTTGTTTCACCGTACTGTCATTGAAATGGAAATGTTACAAAATTTATAATTTTGCAAGGAGCAACTTGGAAAATAGGTCTCAGATTCGAGAGAGGGAGCGCACGAAGTTTCCAAGCGGGTAGAGACGAATTCACTTTACAGAAAAAGAGAAAGAGAAAATGAGAGAGAGAGAGAGAGAGAGAGAGATTCCAGTACGCCTACATGCAATTTACTCGCAATTAGCATCGCTTAGCATCGTTGCGTTATTACCATCCATTATTCGCCCGTCTTGAAAAGCAGGAATTTTCTGATCGATCAGAACTCGCATTCGGGCCGACGATTGCGCCTGTCCAATCAATTAAAAGCAATTAGTCTTGTGAAACAACCACGTTCGAACTGATCGTACGTCGAACGCAAGTAATCGCGTTCTGAAGATCGTGTTCTGCTGCTGATGATATTCCCTATCGATGGAGAATTAATTTTCTTTAAGTAATTAATTCTTTCTTTTCTTTCTCTCTCTCTCCAAAATCCAACGTCCAAACCTAATGAATCAGAGATCCAGAGATCTGGCCGAGAAAGATCTGAATCGAAATTATCAAGAAATTTCGCTCGAACAAAAGTTCGCTGTAAGGGCAGAACCTCGATCATCGTTCGGATCGATGAAATTCGAACATGTGCAGTGGATCGACAGCGGCGCACTCGAAAGTCCTCGTCGGAGGGGCACAATGGCCGCGTTGCAGCGGAATTAATTCAGGTCGAGCACGTCGAAATGCGATCGGTTAACGGTGCCTCACTGCGAGCGACGAAACGGCCAACGGAATCGCTGCTTTTCGCCGCGGCCACGCTTCCTTCGCGTCTTCGCGATCCCATACGCGCAGCGGAGATTCTGCTCCGAGTAGTGACAAATTTTGACGATACAACGAGATGAAGAAGTGAAATTCATTTTCACGAATGAGCTGACTGATTTTATAACTCGCTTCGTGATTGTGAGAAGGAAATCGTCGAATAAATATTAAAATAAACTTTAATCACATCTACGTTGATCCACGTATATATAATATACAAATGTATATTATATACAAATATATATTTATATATAATGTACAAATATATATAATATATATATATTGATATAATAATAATTAATATAATATATATAACATATATTAATACAATAATATATATAATATATATTAATACAATAATAATTATTATAATATATGTATATATAAAGAAGAAGAATAGAGGGATTCAGAATGGAGGAACAAAGAATAGAGAAACAAAATTTCGTCAGGTCTCGAAATAATAGAAATGAACCTACCCGATCGTGGTATTCTGCGTCCAGCGAACGTTTCCCTCCCGCCGTGAATACGAAATCGAGGAACACGGCCGCCATTAACGTGCGTGCAATTCCTGATGAGCCGTGCTCTTTCGTCCCTTGTACCGTAACCGCTCTCGTCGAGGACTCGTCCGGAATTTCACGTCTCCAGCACTCGCGAGAGGGACGAGTGCTCACGTCCAGAAATTCAGATGCTCGTTTTTCGAGAAAGTTTTTTTTTTTTTTTTTTTTTT
>CAJDYZ010006561.1:41877-56929 GCA_903986555.1 Heterotrigona itama
TTCGACTACGCTAATAAAGATCAGGGGAAATGGTTGTAGAGGAAGGAATGATTGACAATTGGAAAATTAGAATTACAAATGGAAATGTGATACTTTGAGGAAACAACATCTTCATTTTCAACAATGGCAAAGTAGAAAATATTTATTAAAAATATATAATACAGAAGATACAGCTGATTTATTTTTAACATAATTTTGTGTACTTAATAAAAAAAATTTATTTAAAGCTTAAATATAGCTCTGAATCTATTTTGCAATGTCCTTTATATTCCGTGAAAGATACTTTCACAGATATTTTTAATATTCTATTTTTTTTTTTAATTTATCCTATCTTTCACATCAATAATAACCTGTGAAATTAATAATTTTGGGTGTTATGTATATATTATGTATTCATCAATAAAACTAGCTAAACTGTTGGACGTTTTACACTCACTTTCCCTGGAGATTTATATGTAAGAATAAATTCCAGTGCATCATTTATTTTTGACAATCCAACAGTTAATGCACTTGTTGGTGTAATTAGACCCTCTTCCAGAAATTGTAAAACATCATCCCCTGCTTGTCTAATTAGAGGAATATGATATTAAAACAATCATTAGACCTTAAAACAATTTAAACCTAACTATTAAATTGTCCTATAAATTTTGTTCATAATTTATTATTCAATTCATCACAATTCATATTTTAAGCGTAACTCAATATATCATTAAAAAACAAAATTTACAAGACATTTTAGTTTTAAAACTGTTATACCTATATAACTCTGGCTTCTTCTTCCTACATTCTCTCAAATTAAATCCACTAACGTTAAAGCCATCCTTTGGTACGTCAGAGTCATTTTTTAGAGTTACTGCTGAACCAGCAATTATTACTCTCCCTTTATAATAAAGAGTAATATATAATAAATTATTCTATTTAATTTAAAATAATAGCTAATTCCTAAAACACTTATGTACCTGTACGAGACAAATGATGTAGCACAACTGCAAAATTATCATCACTTAACAGATCTTTTATGATTACTTCATCTTTGTAAATATTAGTAAAACTAGAAGTATAACACCACTATCACTGATTTTTTTATCTTGACTAAAATCTCACAGTCAATTATCTTTGAACTTACCAACTCAACACTTTTTTGAAATATTTACCATCATCATCATCAAAGATTTCTTTAATATCTTTCTCTGCAGCTACCTTTTCAATTTGTTTTAACAAAGTTTTATCTTTATACTTGAAAGATGCAAGTACACCTTTGTCTCTAGCAAGAGCTGCACCATCTTCCGTAGCAGAAACACTAATTACCTGAATTAATAATTGTCGCAAATAACTTCCAATACTTAACAAAGAGTAAACTTGTTATCAATATTAATTTTTGTAGAATCTAACCTCAGCTTTAAATACATTTGTAGCAAGATCAACAGCAGCTAAACCAATACTGCTAACACCTACATTAATTAACATCATATCTTCTTCTTGAATGCTAACTTTACTTTCTAATGCCATTAAAGCAGTAATATAATCATCAAGTAGCCCTACTACATCAATGGATTGTACTCCGGATGGTACTTTCCAAATATCCTACAAGTCTTTCTTACAATAGAATGTAAATATAAATGAATGACTTAAATAAACTTGCTTACATTAACCTCTGCTACGCATTGTTCTGCTAAACCTCCATAACGCTCTTTGTTAAGAGCAACAATTTTATCCCCAACTTTATACCCTTGTTTTTCTGCCTCCTGCCCAACTTGAACTAATTTCCCAACAATCTCATAACCAAGAACTATTGGCAAAGGTGGTTCAAATGTATACATATTTTTTGACAATAATGCATCTGATGCATTGAGGGCACAATAATTAACATCTACAAGAACCTGCCAATATAAAGTTGTTAATAGCTTGGCCTTTTAACGATATTCCTCTTAATTTGTATTGATGAATTACTTGAACTACTTGGAAATTATAGTATTAGTTTTTTTGTAACTTAACAATAATTACTAGAAATTTTCAACATCTGTTAGGTACCTAAATTTAAAAAATTGTATATGTATAAATATTATTATTATTAAGAACATTAAACTTACAAGACATTGTTGTAATGTAAAATAAAAGTATATTAATCCCTATCTATAATTTATTTTATAGGTGTAATAAATTATTTTCATTCAAGATAGACATAAATGATAAATTCATTTTCACTAATTTAAAACCTAATATCAATATTATATAAATCAGATTTTGTATTTCAAAATAATCAATTCAAATAGCAGAAAAGACAATTGAAATTTAATGAAAATAGAACACAAAAATATTTGAAAATTTTTAAAATGGTTAATTTTTACGTAAGACACTTACTTCATTAGCTTGTAATACTTTAGGAGGTTCAATACTTTCTAGAACGAAGGGATCGGAGAATTTCTTCAAAACAGCAGCAGAAATTTTGTTAGATTCACATGTTGACATGCTGCATTTCGCATTTTCTTCTAGGTTAAGAAATTTGTTATTCACGACAGAACTGAACCTAACAATTTTCGAACGCGTTGATAACTTTTTCAGATGATTGCTACAAAAGTGCGCAAAAATTCTTTTGCCTGTCACTACTGACATTTTCTACTATTTTTGAAAATTCAAATTATCAATCAAAACACAGAAATAACAGCCACACAGTAGACATTCCACATATATTCCATTAGACGAGCGTAAGCGCGCATGCGCGCCACTAGAGTTCAATTCAAATATCAAAATTTGAACACCTATCGATTAGCGCGCTGAAATCGAAATGGAGTGCTTCTGATTATCGAAATTTTAAAACTACAGTTAAGCGTCGGTCGTCGCGATTTGGAACATCGTTCCGCTCGAAGTGCTGTTTAATTAAAAAATTAACGGGGTAAAAGTGTTTAATATTCGTGAATTGTGTACGTGAATCGTGAAGCAATCACTCTGGATCATAATTGTACCGATGTACGGCTTTCAATTGTTTTTGGACATCAATATTTGAAGAAATGGTAAGTGATAGAAAAATTATACCTGTATTACGTTACGCCATTGTTGAGATATGAAATATTAGCGTGCCTATGCTGTTGAATTATTACATTTTCTTCATCAATATTATCGATTATATATGCTGATTCAATGTGTTTTATATCGTGTGGGTCACTGATAATCTTTCCATTGAAGTTGTTCGATATTTCAATGAAATATTTATGAAAAGCTATCTGATGTAATCTATCGATATACAGTTACAATATTTCGTAGATTAGGCCATTTTGCTTAAAAATAATTGTTTTTATAGTCATTGTAGAATATAATTTAATGTGACGAACATCTTGGATAGATTATCTCTGACCAACATAATTTGAAAAAATAGCAAGATCGGAGACAACATGGCGCAGAATATGTTCACAGAATGCTTTCTTTTTTTCATTTAAGTATATTCATGAATTTAGTATATTCATTATTGGACTATAGATCTTTTGCATGTTTACAATATTTTTTTTTTTTTTATAAAAATGCATAAAATATTTAAAGTAAAATATGTTCTGTTTATTATAAAAATATAAATTTACATAAAGATCCGTAGTCTGTATGTATAATAAAATATTTTTCAAAAATACTAAGATTCTGTATATGTCAGGTGATTTATAAACTAATAGAAAGATATAAAACTACAGAGAAAATAATTAATAACTCACCTATCGCCAAATGTATGAAACATTCAAATCTTGACAAAATTTCCGAGGCTGTTAAAGGAGATGTAGACTTCAGTGAAAATGTCGTAGAACTCATGGTCAAAAAAATAAAATTAAATTAAATTAAATTAAAAGAAAATAGAAACAGTTATTAATAATCAAAAAATTGTATTTTCTATACAATCTCATCTGTTTCTCTTTATATTTCACAAAGTCATACAAAATTATGGTAACATAGAGAATAATTAAAATAATTAAAATTGTTTCTGTTTCGTAAATCTTCGTAAATTTTTATACTCTCGTATAAATGTTAAATTACAAAAATTTAACAAACTTTTCGAATCAACTAAAGTTCAAAATTCATTGAAATTGACAAATAGGAGAATAACCAGGAAATAAAACGATAACTTTCGCAATATGACGCAACCTCGATGCACCTCATTCTCAAAAATTGCACAAAATTGTAATAATAAGCAATATTATTATTTACGAACGTAGAAAAGTAATTAAATTATGTCGTTTGTTCACCGTGATGAATCAGGTAGCACTTTACACGATACATTTATTTCATTGAATTTATCCACTGAAGTTAGCGATAATTTAATTAAGCGTAAATGAAAATTTCGCAACGCAACGCCGAACTTCAACAGGAAGTAACAGAGAATAGTTACGGGACTGTTACCCCAATGATGTTCAAAAGGGAAGTGATTTGTTCGATTTTTGTTTCTTCTGACAAAGTCGAGCCTCCCCACCAAGCTTCTAGCACATTTTGTTTATTTTTCCCTTTCGAGCATCCCCACTAGCTTGCCTATTTGTTGCTTTTATACTGGAAAATTTTTTCGTCGCATAGATTTTTGAAATATACCGGAAACTGCCATATCTCTATCATGCTCTAATGCTAATTACTTTATAGAATTGAAAAATGTAAAAGAAAATTAGTCTTTTTAATAAAGTGTATTAATATTATTTTTTCTAAATATTCTAGGTATTTAGGAACTATTTAAGAAGAATTGGGCTTTCAACTTGAAGCGAAAGATTGTTTAATTCACTCTAAAATTATATTCTTATTGCGCTAGTAATAAGTATCTTTTTGAAATTTAAAGATACTTAAGAACTTTTCAAAGAATTACATCACTTATCTTCAAGTAACAAGTATGGCAATATAGTTACATATAAAAGAGGATAAAATGATAGAGTACAAAGTGTTTGAACTTTATTTATTGAGTTAATGGATCATTGAATTTTCTCTTTCTCTTGTTTTAATGATTGTTACATGATTACATCTTATAATAAAGATTTCGTAGTAATTCAATATGTATAAAGGACTATGAGAATTAAGTACAATGTTTATGTATGCAATGAATAGAAATGGTTGCAGAAGTTTCGCCTTATACCTTATGAACGATTAACAAAAAAAATAAAACAAACCATAAGAAAGCGTGTAACATGTCAGTGAGCTGAATGAAGTTGAATTTGCAAGAAAGTTTGAAATTAAATGAATAAAAGATAAGATGAATACAAAATGATGGCCATTGAGGTTTCATTGACAGAAACGATGACATTGTAAATTTGATTAAATTTATTCATTGACAAATATTAATTCATGCATTAAACAGTATGGCCAGCCGTACTCATTTCTATCACAAAAATGTTAGTTTCACTTAAAAACAAACATAATCATAGATACGTTAAGATTTTCATGATCAGATTAAGGAACAATAAGGCGATGACGAATATGACTAGTATATGATTATAAAAAAATAGCGAACTTATTTAAACGCATCAGGTTGATCCGAGTAAAAACTAAATTAATGTTAGATTATACTTAAGCAGCACGGATCTCACTTACTGTCTTAGCTAAGTGGATTGAAATAAAAGCAACTGAAAAGAAGCGAATACATTTAACATAATACAAGTCATAATGGGTATTCTAGTCTTGGTGGAAAAATCCCTTAGAAAACATTTATAATGCTTATCCATAAACGCAATTGTAATCATGTCGAATTCACAACAATAATTTATATAATATTGAATTCAACATATCTAATGACTCTTCGTCTTGTAGAAACTAATCCCAGTATAAAAACATTTCTTAAGTTAAGGCCATACGCAATGCAAATGGTACACAGCATCATTTAAATAACAATAACTTATAAAAATATTTGATAATTAATTTACTTTCAATGAAAGAAAGATAGACATTCTGTGTGTTTGACAAACAGAATGGTAAATACATAAATTAATCTTAGACGCCGAATAAGTACAACGAGTAATAAATATTAAATTAAAGACACTGAAAATGAAAGACGAAAAGTACCATTGCGTTTGCCATTTTATACAAATCGCTATTTCTCCGCAATCTAATGATATCACTTTGATTAGAACCTTGGTACCAATCATTCTTTTCAATTAAAAAATCTACCTATATTATTACAATAAACAATATACGAACACTTTTGTTCCCCTTCTCAATTAAAGTCGTTCAAGTGAAAATGCTGGATCCAAGCATTTCTTTTCGGTAGCATAGCTGGAATATAAGAACACATACGTTGACATAATTCGTCTATAAACTTCTTTTTTTTTTTTTCTTCGTTTTTTCTTTTTTCAATTTTTATTCTAAACATATCAAACAGTATACTGTGCATTCACGTTCATAATACTGTGAATGAGTTCCATCTTACATCCTACGCAGAATATGGAGATATTACTGCACTGATATTCTATGTACTCATTGTTGTTGTTAGGTGTACAAGTTTCTCTTTAGTACAAAAGTTCGATTACAAACATTAGAAAAAACTATTGTTACTCTTTCGTTCTTTCTTTTTTCTTTTTCACCTCTTTGCTCGCTTAGAAACTGAAGTCTTAATCTATGCTTTCTGGAATGCTGTTTGAATAATACTTCTAATTTAACACTGATGTCATATATCAAAAGTCGTCACATGTTTGGATTATTATTCGTACGATCGGCGAAAATTCCTTCGTTTTTGTTATTGTGCAAAAATTCAGTTCGATGGTAGAAATCAGAGGAAGATGCAACGTGATTCGCTTTCTTTCTTCTTCTTTTTTTTTTTCTTTTTTTCTTTTTAATCGATTGAAACCGTTTCGAAATCATTTCGTAAATTATCACTATGTATTGTGCCAATTTTACAAAGTTATTTTAAATATCAATAAACTCACCCATAAATTAAAATTTTTTTCCTATGAAACTCTCGTTAAGTTAATAATAACTACGTTCAACTCTCGAAATATCATTCGTATATTCGGAATTTTTAAAAAATGTACTATACTTTCATCGTTATTATATAAAAACTACTCAAGTCATAACAAAAGGAATTATATCTATGAGTAAAAATATTACGATCAATATACCTGTTGTAATTACGTATTTTTTTTCTTTTTCATTTTTCAATATTATAGAAACAAGAGTTTCATAAAAATCCTCTGAATCGATTTTCGGGATTACTTGAACTATTATTTAGTGATTTATAAATATTCTGCAAGCCTTACATATATAAAACTGCACCATTTTTTTTCTTTCTTTGTTTTACTATAAAAATCTACCAAATACAAGGAAACCACAAAAAAAGCGAACTTTGTTCGATTCAATTAATTTCAAACGCGGTATTAAATTATAAGGACTAGTTAAACTTAAATTCTGTCTAGAGATTCGATTGCTTCTCCATTTGCAGCTATCTTACACTTTTTTTGTGGATGATTGTAAATGGTCTGCAGAGGTATATGAAGCAATTCCACGATTTCTATAAAATTAGGCTCTGCAACAAAAAGAGATGAACAATTTTGGATTACTTGATGCTATAATTGGGTATCTTTATAAAATATGCTTACCGTTTTCCGCTGTGATATATCCGTGTCTAATTAAAAAGTCAAGAGCGACTGGCACCGACGTTGTTTTAAAGTGCGAAGACAGTATCCTTTCTAAACATTCGTTAACTGGAAGCAATTCAAAAGTCTCTACCTCTCCGTCGTTGTTGCTCGGTACGAAATCTGGTGGTAGTTCAAGGTCAAATACAAACTCTGTATTGGGAAACAGACCCCTTTCACTTTCAAAAAACAGAGACACACAGCCGGCGCTCTTCAATTTTGCAATAAGATTATTAGGAATACTGGCTTCCTCTCCAGCCTCTTTTATAGCGGTTTCATTGATTCCATAACCAACACTCAATCCACCACTCACCATGTTATCCCAGTAGCCAGGCCAAGTTTGCTTGTTTGGACTACGTTTTTGCAACCATATTGATAAACCTTTCACAGGATCCATAACATATCCATTGATATCTACTCCGTATTTGCGAATTCCAAACAAGCCTATAAAATGAAATAATAGCTTTTAAATGAAATAAATAACAATAGTTGGCAACAGACGAATATAGGCGATCACAAAATACATACATGTGGCAGACCGGTCCATTTTAAATAGTGGTGGAGTATTGAATTGTGCGCGTACTTCATAACACTCTTCTCTCCATCCTCTTAATGTTACAAACTTTCCACCTGCACGCCATTCTCTCAGAACTTCCTCGACTCTAGCACTTCTCTCTGCATAGTCTCTGAACGCTGGATTTAATTGCACATACTCAGGATGTACTTGAAATACCTTTGAGAAATATTTTAAACAGACATAATTAAGATTATATAAACATATTAATAGACGTGTCATCTATTACAATTTTATATGCAGAATTACCTGTGGATAATTTAACAATTCTTTCATTACATCTGGACGAACAAGACCAACTTGTTGTCCGTCAACAACAAAGGCTCTGCATTCACCTGCATGAAAACCTAAAAGATATCGGAGACTTAAGACTACTTGTCATCCAGTTAGTAACACTGTAGAATAAAATTCAACTTAAAATGTAAAATATAAATAATATACAATAAACAAGAAGTTTTTGTTCGTTAATAAGAAAACTTAAAGCTACAGAAAAACAGTGCTTCTCATAAATATTCATTAAGTACATACAGTCTATATTTGCACATCTGTTTAAATTGTATGAGAAAACAGATGATAATATAGGTCAACTCATACAAATACATGATACACATCCTTGACATCTACTTTGGTAAATGTGTATATAGCAACAATAGTACTCAAAATATTTATTACCAAAAAAGAATAGAATCATATATACATAATAGTAGGGAGTGAGTATCATGAAATGATCGTGAAAAATCACCTACGTTTTTAGAAAAAGTAGACCCAATTCTCATTAATTCGCTGAAAATACGAGAAAGAATATACAACAGACTCGAAATCAATATCTCAGTAGACTGGACGGAAAGCCACGCGTTTCTATGCGCTAATCACTATAAAATCGTTAAGGGAACATATAGAGAGGGCAGATACGTTTAAGTGGAACGATTTTGCTTACCTGACAGGTAGAAGCAGTTGAATTTGTTAGCGAGCTTCAATAAGCGTGACATTGGTTTCTTATCGCTATCCGTCATGATGTTTCGCTGTCGTTAGCCAGCTGTAACAAAAAAATGTTGGCATAGAGTATAATATACGTCAGAGATGAGTCTCGCGGGATTTCTGCGCATCGAAGTGTACAGTCTAGACTAAAATTGCCAACGCGATTAATCCTTACGTGGCTTCACATTTTCTTTTTCACATTTTTTTCATGGATTGAGAGATAAGATATCTGATATTGTCCCTTATATAACTGATAACACATTACTTTTACTATAACTGATAACGCTACTTACTGCGACAGCAAACAATAATTAATAGAGTATACGATTTGCAATTGGTTGAATTGATTTAGAATGACATGCAATTTCTTTTTATTGGATACTGAATTTTCCACACGTTTCAAGGATATAATTTTGTGTGTGCAATTTGCATTATAGATTTAAATAGAATCGTTTATAATAAAGCTAAAAGTAATGTCAAAATAATTTTTATAGTACAAAAAGCTTTTATGAATATAGTACAATTTTAAATATAATATAATTTTTATTAACTTTTACGTATAAGAATGATTATTGGGGAAAAATTTTTTGAACATTCTATTTTGATTATACTTGGAAATAGTTTAGAAAATTTGATTATTATTTAGGCATCATGTTTGAACCTAACCTGAATCTACTCTTATATTTCCAATAGATAGCGCTAGATGATGCCTAGAATGCATTGTTTACTATACCAATTTTGAGTTTGTGTTTGTCTTTTAAATTTAACATAAAAAATGAAAGTGAAAAAGGTTGTATTACATACTGAAGAAACACAAGCATCTTCTGAATCAGATTCAGAGTACAATTCATCAGATGAAGAAGTAAATATACTGAATACATTTCTTAGTTTTATCACGTCTTTTTCTAACCTATATTTTTTCACGTGTACAGCTGCGAGAAGCTTATGCGAAAGGTTTATTAAAACCAGGTCTCAATGTTGTAATTGAGAAAAACAAAAAAGAACATAAAAACTGTGTCGTAAGTACGAAGATAGTTTTGAATTAATTTAACTGATCAATTCCTAAACATATTTTATCTTTAAAAAAAGTGACAGGGGAGCCATTTTTATGATTGAAATTATTTGTAGAATCTTATGAAAAACAAGTTAAAGAAATTTAAGCTGGATTTGCCATGGATCGAAAGGTTAGATATGGTTAATGCATTGGCACCTTTAGCGCCAGAGTTGGCATTACAAATGCAGGAACAAGAAGTGAGACGCGCGAAACAGTTGCAAGGAAATAAGAAGTTACCTCAATACAATCCAACCGATGACCCTGTTCTGAACGACTTTCGCAGGGAAACAATGTTTCACAGACAAGCACAGGGTGCTGTTATGGATGCAATTGTGCGATTGAAGAAACTTGGCGTTCCAACAATTAGGCCGGATGATTATTTTGCTGAAATGGCAAAATCAGATGTCCATATGCAAAAAATCAGAGAGAATTTAATGAAACAGCAAACAATAGCGCAAAGATCAGAGAAAGTGAGACAGCTGAGGCAACAGAGGAAAGTAGGAAAGCAAATGCAGATAGAAGCAACTCTGAAAAAGCATGCCGAGAAGAGAAAATTACTAGAAGAAGTTAAAAAGTATCGCAAGGGCGTGAGAAAAGACTTAGACTTTTTAAATGACAAAAAGAAATCACAGAGTCAGACTGTAGATCAGAAAGTAGCAGCCAAGCGTAAAATGAGGGATGCTAAGTATGGTTTCGGTGGAAAGAAACGTGATAGCAAGAAGAATACAAGGACAAGTTCTGCAGACGTTGCAGAATACAGGAGACCTTTGAAGCCAGGGAAAAATTTGAAAAAGAAAGGAGGAAAATCTAAGCAGAGAGTAGGGAAAAGTCGTAGAATACAGATGAAAGCAAAGAAGAGGAGATCACAACAGTGATAAACTTAGCGATGTACGATAAACGTGTTTTATACGAAATAATCCTACGCACTTACTTGTAAAATAATAGACATATACGTATAATAAATGATCGGAGATATTCTCTGTTATTATTTCTTACTTTTTTTTAATCGAGATATTCTTCGGATCTCGTTCGACAGACAGCGATGAACAATTGCAAACTGATCTGGACAAAAGAATTTTTGTCGCATATGTAACTACGTTCAGACGCATCCAGCGTGAAAGCATTGAAATGTATGCAAAGAAGAAGGGATTACGTAAAGACGTATAAAGTGAGGAAATCTTTTTTCCTCTTTCAAAGATCTTTTTCAAGTTAGGTAGCACTGTTTCGTGTTCAATCAAACGCGAACAGTCCCGAAGCGTCATCGATACCGAAGCTCTCAAGCTCTCGCCGTTGCGTTTTGTATGTGCAGAGACGCTATTTCTATACGCGCTGGAAAAATATACAGAAACGCTCCGTCGACTATTGTGTCCCTTATCATTCGTACCTTTCGCGAATTCCTACATAGAGAGGAATTCTTCCTCACTGTGTACTCACGCAACGCTGAAATTTTCTTCTTTTGATTAGATGGTTTCTTTGATCTAGTATTTTCTCCGTCATCGTTTTGTTGGTAATTAAATTCAATCAAACTATAAGCAACCATTACTCCTTGTTCTTGGAATTTATTTCGTAAATATTCGCTACTCTAGACTGTCACGATGTTTATGTGTAAATATTCCAATATATCTTGTTTCGAGTGTTCTTGAAAGTTTCACAACATTCCAAATAGAGAATTAACCATTCTCTTGGTGAGATAAATTATTTCAAAAATCTTTATCGAAAGATCGTTTCGTGTTAGATTAGATTAGCCCGACAACACGAGACAAACGTAACGTGCAATCGGCTTATCAAACAACTTGATTCTAAAAGTTTCGATTAAGTTTTATCACACGCAAGCGGCGAAAACAAAAAATAACTTAAACATAAACGGACGAATGGTAGATAAAAGTACAGCAGGAGTGGTTGCATGATGGATCACTTAATCTACAAAGTGACTCTCCAATATTTGTTGCTCGCCTCCACCCCCCTCTCCCCCTCTCGTTCAATACGTTAATGCCCCATTAAGTTATGAAAAATCACGAAGGATGCGGGCGAATGATAACGGTGCGAAACACGTGGATCAGAGTAATCTCCCTATGGTATCGATACTGGTGGAATATATAACATGTGTCGTCCATTAGACAATCCACTGTATCTACAGGGTTTGTTACATGCATAGGAATGCGATTACATCGCATATTACATGCGCGGCCACGTTTGCACTCGCGTACAGATACGTGTGTACACATCAAACCCTCTCCCACCCCCCTCTTTCCTTCGGCAATCGTTGCTTCGATTCCCCCTGCGTACAGAGCTAATGATGATTTAAACTAATCTTCCATTCGCGCTCGCAACATTTAAAATTCAGAGACTCGTACTAATAATATTAGATAATATCGTGACACGTTGTAAACGAATATTAATCACTATTTATATTTATTGGGTGAATAAATGTGGCATATTCCTCTTCTTCTCAAGAGAAGTTGTGCTTCGGAGAGATTGTATTTATAACATTCGAAAACTCGGGATTCTTAGTCGTCGAATAGAGCGAGAACTGTTTATCGAGGAATAATATCCTTAGAAAACGATATTCGATTGGAGGGACAAAGTTCAAATATGTTTCCGAAAAATTTCATCTCGTCTTTAGAAATATATTCTCCCGGTACACCATTCTCTACTTATAGTTTTTTTTCGCACTATGTCGCATTCGTCGAGGAAATACGAATGGACCTGCTAAATGGACGTAAAATAACCAATATGTCTTGCAAGTTGCTGAAACTCTTCCGAAATCTTGCGAAAGGAAGACAAGGAGAGAAAATTATTTGAAAAATCGATCGATTATTAACGTGATACATGGATATGCGCGATCATGTACGCGATGGATCCTCGAGGATCGGGTGCAATGGTCAGTGGAATATGGGATAACACGCGTGATTGGGTTCCGAGTGTATACTTGTTATTTGGCGAGTGGAAATACCAGCGATCGAGCCGCATGCATAAGGTTCGGCCATTGGTGTGCAGTCGCGTGCACGTGGCCGTGTATATTTTTTACAATAGCCCCGGGTTATTGTATTTAAATCCAGGAGCACTCTCGCGCTGTGTCCTCGGCTTCTCTCTGTCCGGCGCAGACACGAGAGCTCTGGGAATCCGCTCTCGAGGTAACAGCTGTTTTAGAGGGAGATCCCCGCGTTTTATATCCCCACCCACGCAGTCCTAACAATTACTCAAGTGGTAGTACTGTTTCATAGATTCGTTCCTCCATGATTTGGTTCTTAACACTTTGATAGATTTGAGTGCCTCCATGATCCCACTATGTTACTGATTCGAAACATAATACCGTAATTGCAAACACAGAGAGGTTATTCCCTTTTTCAATCAAATTCTATCGTTTGGAGAAACGATAGAGTGATTAAACTAGTAATTTACGTGTGCATAGCTTTTTATTTAACGTACTGGTTACGAAACTGGTCGCAAATATTGTATAGCTATGATATTCGACGGAACGATTTTTTTTAAATTACACTTTTAAAGATACAAGATTACAATCTCTTCAGATTACCTACATGCAACTAAGTCTGCTCTGAAAAGTTTCTCACCTAGACCAGAACCATCCGAACGGAACGAGGAAGCACCGAGGCTTCCGGTTAGCACGGGAAATGTTCGCGGGACACAGTCAGCGTGTACGAATTTTATCGAACAAATTCGTGAGGTTTTTTTCCATGTATGAGATCGTGCATGCAATTCTGCGGACGGGGGAAGGCAGGGGGATGGGGAAGGTATCTCGCGCAGATATTTGTATTGATGACAACCACCGCGTGACATGTATCCTCCGTCGGCTGCTAATGGCTGAAATTTGTTTCGCCATTGCCTTCCAGCGATTTTGCTCGATTTCAAATTTCACCGAATTTGTGTTCGCTGCCCCTCTCTTTCGCCCACTCGGTCTGTTTCGCTCGTCATGTCGAACTACCACGGCGTTTCCGTGTTCATGGAAACCTGACAGGACAACGATAAAATATCCATCTCAATTATTTAGACCTTCGCTTAGCGTGCAGTAGGAAAACACGGTTGGTTTTAATCGATGGAACGGTTGATAAATTGGTGCATGCTTTTTTGGCAATGTTGCTGCTAGTAAATAATTGGAACAAGCTGCTTGGTTTAATTATCGGGGATCTGCGACGAAGTATTCTTGATCGTTAGTCGAAAGCTTGAAATTTTCGGGTCTCCCAGATTCTAAGTTTGTAATCTTCCAAGATTTCAAAATGTGGAGTTCCCTTTGATTTGAAAAGCCTCGGAGTTACCGATCTTTCGACTTTGATTTCTATAGTACTTCTACAGTTCCTTCAAATGTTATTGAAATAATCTTCACACAAAGTCTTTCACGACTTTCCACCTGATCAAAATCCATCGGGTGCACAACGGTCGTCGCTAAATTCCCGTCTAGACGTTCGATTTATCCTCTGAAAAAAATTATTCATCCTCAGCCGACTGACGCATGCACGATAAAGTTTCTTAAGATCGCGTATGCATATTCACGCGAGCGCGAGATATAGAAGACGAATGTCGATAAAGTCAGAAACGGGGTATATAACGAGATCGAAACCCCGTGGATTTTAGCATGAAAATAGTAGGACGTTCGATGTATTCGGTGCGTTGAAGGATATAAAACATTTTTCAGATATCTCCGTTCTCGACGTGATAGACTTTATCCGACTGGTAACGAAAACCATTTCGAAAATGGATTCGAGCCTTTTAGGGTGGAAATGAATAAAAAGAAAAAAAAAAAAAAAAAAAAAAAGAAAGGAAAAAAAGATGGATACGCAGCGATACATTATTAAACAGAGATTTTTATCCACACTTCAACGTCCGCACCACTCTTTTTTTTCCTCTTCTCCC
>CAJDYZ010006565.1:29496-46017 GCA_903986555.1 Heterotrigona itama
CGTCTGCGTCAATTTTACTGCTTCAGACGGTGGATAAGAAACCGAGGATACCAGAAAGCGAGATCCTAACCACCGGAACCGAGGACGAGGAAGCCTCATCGGCACCCGAACGAGTCTCCGTGCAAAAGAACTTGCGTTTCTTTGGTGACACTGATCAAGAGTCTGTTTCGTCCAATAGAGATCGCAGGTGACATTCATCTTTTCTTTTCTCCATATATCTATGTAAACTTTCTTCGAATTTCACGAAAAGATACACTTGAGATGATAATAACAGGGTGTAAAAAAATAATGAATCGATTCTCATCGTACGTACGATTGCTTGCGTTTTGTAGAAACAAACGAGACGATCACGCCTGTTCAGGACGTGATGTTACAAATTCCAGCCGTCACAATTTGAGTATTTTGTCGCCACCTCGGAAACCACCGAGGCTCGCTGAAAGCGCGTTGTCTTCCGGTGAGAGCACAACAGGAGATAGCAGTCAACAGAGTCAAAATTCTCAAAGATCACAGAGATCTGTCGTATATCTTCATGCTGCCACAGGTGATTATTAACAATTTTCAAGCGAATCAGAACAATTAAATATTAAAAAGTGTTTAAGCTTTAAGAAATTTATTTTATCGTTAGTAAGTTTTTAAATTGTTTCTTTTTTTTTCTTTAATAAAAATAATGACATACTTGAAAAAAGTCTTTTTTTTATAATAACTTCATGTTTTATAACTTATTATCTTTATAGAATAATATTCACTGCTATATTCTCACACGTGTGTGTGCGTTCGTGCGTGCGTACGTGCGTGCGTGTGTGTATGTGTGTGTGTGTGTGTGTGTGTAAAATAAGCACCCTGGTCCTTTCACACGTATTTAAAATTTATTTTTTATTAATCATACACTATGATTATATGATATTCTATTTACCTAAGTGTAAAATTGATTATGTAATTATATTGCAATTATATTTTTGTTCAGTGGGCGAGATACCTGGTCCCAACGAAAGACGTAGAGCAGCGAGCAGAGAGGAATTAAATCGACCACTTCAATCGCACACGAGAACAGTATCGAGAAGTGTCAGTGTTCTTGCACCCTGGAAACCTAGACATTACAGGGAACCTTTCGAAATAAATTACGATCAACAATTACATCCAAAGCCCCTAGCAACTATAAGGCGCAGGCAAAGAAGTCGCGAGACATTAAGTCGTCGGGGAAAAGATATGCGACGAAGCAAAGATAATCTCTTAAAAACTGGTAAAAATAAAATGAATAAAATGATAAAAAGAAAGTTGAAAATATTCTGAATTTTTGAACGCATGAAAAAGAAAATATTTCATTTATGAAATATTATTTCCTGTCCACACTGTTCATATGTGAAAAGTCACGTTAATATGTAATAATTTATCATTGCAGGAACGATTAATCGTAGCACGCTGAAATCGAAAGACAAGCAAAAGGTGGATAGAACCGTTTCCACGGAATCGTTGGCCACCAAATCACGGAATGTAAACTCAAAACCAGAACTAAACAGATCCACATCCGTTCCACGCGATCCGAATAAGAGTGCGGGTTGGTTCAAGCTGAAAAGCAAAAAATCCCGAGCTTGAGGGGAGGCCATTGATTAATGCTAGTCTTGAGTCTCATAAGTAATTCGTAATTGTAAGGGATTAACGATAACACACGCATCGATCCACCGCCGACAATATATATAATTGTACAAGTTATTATTTTATCACTGTATTTTGTTTCTTCTAATGTATAATGAAAAATCCGCCTCAGATCAGAAACGATTTAATGATTAAATAAGTAATTCTTATTAACCGAATGAAAGAAATTGACAAGTTCTTCGTTGTTTTAATATATAATCATTGTAATTACAATTAATAATGTAAATTAATTATGATGTTGATTGTGAACTACATTGCGCTTAAACTACTTTTGTAAACAAGTTATGTAGCCACATGCGGATTCATGGCAAAATGTAAAATTATCTGAATATGTACACACATTGCTAAAACACTATCTTCTAGTTGTTTCATTGACTGACACACTATCCTTTTTTGGAATGTGGTAATAAATGACAACAAAAGAAACTCAACAAATTTAAACTGACAACAAAAGAAAATCAACGAAATACATACAATTGGAAGATACGCACTTATCGAAAAGATCAACTTCTACATATTTTAATAGGATCTTCAAAAACTGGTATTCCTTCCGTAATGGAGCTTTCTCTCTACCAAATTTAAAAAAATTAAATTTGTTGCATAAGATGAGAATGCATTAATAACCATATTACGCTATTACCTTACTTTTCATGTGGTTTTTAAAAAATGGAAAAAATTAATTTCATTTCACCGTGAATCAGAGTGCCATTTCCGTTTTTCATATACATAACATATTATTTCAACTGAAATCAAAATTTCCGAACATGCAAGATATTTTCTTAATATATTAATTATAACATATAATATATTTTAAGATAATAGTGACAGCATAAAAAGAAATATTTGTTTAATTTTGTCATAACAATCACCATGGTTAAATTGTACAAGGAAATAACAGTTATATACGTTTTTTGTGCATAGATCAACTCTATCTTATTTACATATATTAATTGTAAATATTTGTAATAATAATCTTTATTTCTAACTGTAGTCTTTATGTTTGCTTCATTATATTTCCACTTAATTTTTTTCTTGGATTATTAATTAGCACATTCCATCATTTTTCGAACTAATTGTGAACATCTGAAATAGTAAAAAGATATTTATATGTAAAATTCAATCTGTTTTGTGCTATTTCGTGCAACAACGTGAATTCAGTATGTCCATAATTTTCCTTTCTATTTGGTGCTGTTTATTTGTCGTGTATATATTGACAATTATAACTCATATGTAAATATCATGAATATATAGACAATGTATCGTTCTCTCTATAAATTTATATTATCTTTTAATATAGTTATTTACATCTCATTTAAGCCAGAATATTTTGTAACACAGTTATTAATTTGAAATAAATAAATAAGCATAATACCAAATATTTTAAGTACTAAGAAAAAATCAGTGTCATAAATTCCATATATTTCATAATAACATGTAGCCTGCTAAATAATTAATAGCACTTAAAAACTGTATTTCTTATTTGTATAATTATATAATATATGACTACAACTTCATTCATATAATTATATCTATATAATTATTATAATACAAATATTATTTTTAATATCAAAAACAATCTCACAAAATTTTGATTATCATTTATGATTAATCCTCTATGACTTAAGTCATTCAGCTAAATTCCACTTGTAAATTTTCCAAAAACCTTTTAATCTTTCGAGCTTCATTAAATAATTCAAATTTTTTTTACATTTTTTAAGTGTATGGATATGAACAATCTAGATTTTTTAAGTATATGGATATGAACAACCTAGATTTCTTTTCTATAAATAATGAAACAACATGCTTGCCTACGAAAGATTAATAAAATTGACACATTCTAAACTGAAGTGCTATAAAGTTGTCCTCCCTATCTAAGTATTCTCTATTTTATCCAAGCAACAAAGGACTGTTCCAATCAAAATCAATATCATCCCCATATACGTATCTGAAAATCAAAATTTATATAAATTCCATTATAAATTATGGATATTGAAAGATAACAAATTATATGCCAACATTTATTTATCTTTTCTTCACCCAAAATCCAACCAGTCATTGCAGTTATCACAAAAGTAAGAGAATTAGTAACTGGGACAGCCAATGATATATCTGCTTTACTCAAAGTTAAAAAATACAATACAGATCCGCTTTGATTAATGATAAATGGTATAATGTACTAAAAAAAAGAAGAATAACTAATAAAGTATATTTAAGATAATAGAGATTTTAAAACAAACCTTTAAATTTGTAACAAGAAAGGCAAGCTCTTTAAAAAATTGACCAAAATTAGAAGATGATTTTACATTTTCTAAACCTTTGGCTCCTTTCTTAATAAATGGATTCGTTACACCCCATAAAAATGCCACAACAGTAAGAAATACGATAGAATCTATAAAATCAATAGAGATTAAATAAAAAGAATTTTACTACATATGCAATAATTTATGACGAAAACTTATTATTAATTTATGAACATGTATATATAAAAGTTAACTAACCTATTGATACTAACATTTTCTTACCTAAAAATGCTGACATTTTTATTATGATTCAGCATTTAAGGAATATTAACTTATATATATATATATAAACTAATATTCATCTAAACTCTTATTAAGCATTTAATATTTTTATTGAAATTAAAAAAAAGAGACACACTAACAAGAACTTAACCTTACAAACTATGGATATAATAAAATAAGATTACAATCATTTATATTAATTAATCTTCAGATAGTATATTTTTTAATTCTGCATTTTTTAATTTAGAATAATTTAAAATATGATTTTTATTAAAATTATTTTAAAAATGTTATATATTACAATTGTTGATTAAATATTCACTTTTAGTTTCACTTCAGTTTTTCATCATTTCATATTTGATACAATATATGTATTACCAAAATATATATATTTAATCAGTAACTATTTATTAATAAATTATAACATAAACAATATCAAAGTAGTAAGCAAATATCTTCTTGACTTGAAATAATATATATATGTGTTAGTAAGTTGTTATATACGAAACGTAATAGATAGAATTTTAATTTTCTATTTCGAAGATATAAAAAAAATTTTTTTTTCAAAAAAAATTTAGAGATATTTACAAATTTTAATAACGTTTGTAATAGAAATATCAGAAAGACGTGTTATTGGTCATCGTGAACAAAAGTGCATTTAAATAAAAATTATTATAATCGTAAATTATTTGTGGACGTATTTGAAGCAAATGTATTTCAAACATACAAAGTAACTTATTATTTACATTATAAATGATGTGTAGCTTATGCTATAAACTATAAATGATAGCACTCGATGTAATAACACTGTTGTTGAAGGAAAGATCCTACTTTATCTTCAACAATAAAAAGTTATTATTTATCTGACAAAAACTGATGCATATTTTCATTATATTTTAATCATATGTGACGACATTACTGTGAGAAGATAAATATTATTATATGCTTTCACAATGTTATGTAAAAATATAACCTAACTTAACAAAAATATTCTTTTAGCTAAAGAAATGACTATGAAAATTGATAATATAGATAATAACTTACCACTTCCTTCTGAAAAGATGCCTAAATGTTGGAATGAAGAAGAAAGGATCAGTGCTTTATTTTCTCCTTTTCGCAGTAAATCAGCTAATCCACAAGATTGGATATCAAAATATAAATTTTGGCAGAATTTAATATATGAATGGTTGAAACATACTAAGAGAATCAGTTTTTCTATTACAGACTTAAATAGTACTTTTAAAAGAAGAGGTTGCACACCACTTTGTTTAACAACTGTCGTTGAAGAATTGCTACGGTAATGTTACCTTTGTGGATTATAGAATAATTAAAAGAATAATTAAAAAGGAACCAATATTCTAATTGTATTTGCACACTGACTAATCTATGTAATATTACAGGACTAATGAAATAATTTCAGAAACTGAATTTTTGAAAGAACCTTGTGAATCATGGACTGCATGGTCAATTGATATATTTATAAAAAAGCCATTTGTATGGTCATTTTCGAAAGTTAAAAGTTATATTGGTAATAATGAAATTAACAGAGAAACCAAGTATATACATCTACAAATTGTCAAAGAATTTGGAGATGTTTTACTTTCTATCTTACAAAGAAAAAGAGAACATATTCTTGTATCATTTTCTGAACTAGCAAAAAGTTGTAAATCTGAAATAGATAAAAATATATCAGATAATACCATAATGTTAATTTTAATATGGTTAAGACATCAGAAAAAAGTGGTTTTTAGGAGTAGTGAAAATGAAAATGAGTTATTGATTAAAATTGTTATGCATTCATCAGACAGTATAACAGAAATTGAAGAAGGCCTGTATAAGTTGATAAAACAAGAAAATAAACTTATAAAAGAAATAGAACTCATGGAGAAAGAAAAAATTAATGTTATTAATGAAACTAAATCATATTTAACTAAGGGATTGCAACAAGTAGCAAAAACATATCTGAAGAAAAAGAAAGAATTAGAAAATACTATTGAAAAACGAGCTCAAACACTTGACAATATTCAAAGTCTTATAACAAGTATTCAAAATACTCATACAAATACTACTGTACTATCGGCTTATAAAACAGGATCAAATGTATTAAAAACACTTAACAAAAGTTTGTCAGAATCCAATGTCACAGATGTTGTAGATGATCTATTAGAAGTGAGTAAATTTAAAAACTAAACAATTAATTGTTAGTTTTTTTTGTATTGAAATATTTGTATTGATATAAATTACAGGCTCTAGAAGAACAAAAAGAAGTACAGTTTACATTGTCAGAATCTTTTAAAAATGATGATTCAAGCGCTGATTTAGAGGCGGAATTAGTAGAATTAATGAAATCTGATGAAAACATTTTGCCTTCAGTACCAAATTCCAAATTAAGCCCTACCATCGATGAACTTCAAAAAGAATTAAAAAACTTATGTGTTGAAGGTAAAATATTTATATTATATTTCTTTGTATTGTAATATTATATTTTTACGTTTGATATTATATGATATTTTTTTAAACAGAAGCTATATCGAATGTATCATCTGAATTACCAAAAAAGGTCTACAACAAAAAGATATCGAAACAATCTGAATGTCTGTAACAATTATAACGTTACATATATGTATACTTTTTTGTAATTATAGTGTCTTGTTAATTATAATGTCACATTTGTAGCAAAAATAATTTTAAATATAATGTAATGTAATTTTATAGAAGTATATAATTTATAAATTTATTGTGTACAAATTTAAGAAATAATGTTAAGAATAATGTTTAAAATTTGTATATAAGATTTTATGTTAAAAAGTTTTATTTACTCATACATTTTTGACATGTTGATACAATATTTTACACATTTTTTATTAAATATATTTGAAATATTGTATAATTTGTATTTTTATTGTATTTTTATTGTTATATTTATAAAATAATGGTGATAGTGTAAAAAATACATATTACATATATAAAAATATAAAATTTCATCAATATATGCTGTGCTGAAAAAAAATAAACAAATAAACTTTCAATCTCAATATTTTATGATAAAAATCATTAGTAGATAGATAATAACTTTTCAAATTAATCATTGAGCATTTTATATAATTATGTATATAATATAATTATGATGGACATCGATTTAATAATGATGGTTTGTCTATCTTGAAAATAATATTTCGAATCCATGAAATATGAGAGGAAACTTTAGTATATAAAGAATATGCATAGTTATCACAGACTAGATTTCCTCCTTCTTCTTTTGTACCAAGACCAACACTAACAATACCTTTTAAGTACCATAATCCATTGTTATTAAAGACCAGTCCGCCACCACTATCGCCTTCACAAACTGCTGAACCTATAATTTACATATTTTTAATTATAAAATGATTCATATAAAATAAACAGAGTACTTATTTACATATTTAATATTTAATTTTAAAAAGAATTTTAATGTTTTACTAACCATTCGTATAACCTGCACAAAATTTATCAGTTGTAATAAAATGTCGTGTATCATAATGATTACTTAAAGTTTTGCACCGTTCAAAAGGAATAAATGGCACTTCAATTTTTTGTATAATAAAACTGGATATTCCAACAGCAGTCCTACCAAATCCTGCAACTTTTCCATACAATCCATCATATAATGAAAACCATTCATTGTCATCTAAACATGCAGGTAATAATATACTAGAAAAATTAAATGTATCTTTCATTTCCAACACAGCTATGTCATCAGCATAATTTCCTTTGTATGCATTATATTCACAAATATAGTATATACGTTTCACCTAAAATGTATTTACAATATAATTAAGGACATGTCAAAATAATAAACATTTAAAATAAATATAAATACCAAACTAATAAATAATATAAATACCTGTGCCTTTTGCACTATTGTGATATCATGAAGAGGAGAATCATAGTCTCTAAAAATATTGCCTGCAGCTATGTAAAATTTTGAAGCATCATGTACTTTTGGAATATTTCCAGATTCATCAAAAACACAATGTGCTGCTGTAACCAGAAGTCTTTCATGAATAATAGTTGCACCACAGATAAATTCTTTTGGTGCAGTGGAGTTCATCGTTCGGTAGAGTGAGGCATGCCATGGGAATTCAAAAATATCAGGTCTTGTTCCATTTACAATAGCTGGTACCAAATTTAAAGGTTGAATACCACATGCTAGAATATATATTTATACACGTCATTAAAGACAAATAATTATTATTAAGGTAAGTTTGAATGTTAAGAAATACATTTATATTAAAGTACATCATTTTATTACAATATGTACTATGATTATTACCTTATATACTTTAATTATTAATCAAATTGTAATTTATTTACTTGTAATTTAATTTTTTTACTTGTAACTAAATTTTTTTACTTTCACAAATGATAATTTATATACATTTAAATAGATATTTTACAAAAATAAATAACAAAGTATGTAAATTCTAATATAACTTATACAAAATAACAAACAACAAACAAAAAACATTAGCTATATAAAATAAATAAATTTTCAATATAAATTTTATTAGATATATACATAAATGTAGTTAATGTATATAGCTTATTCTTTATGGATTATAAACTTGCTCTTGAATTAAAATATCAGAGAATTATTTTATTATTATTTTCAATATCGAATTCAAATCCTTGAAAAATCTTTAAAACTTTTTATTTTCTATATCAAACCTAATATCAATATCTGGATCATTATTTTTCTTTTTATTTATATAAATGATAATTTTATCATCAGAAATAAACGTAATGTTATTGTTTTGTACATCAGTTTGTAATGAGACAGAATTATTAACATAAATATTTATCATTAGCGGACCTGGAACACATTGTATTGGCTCTGGAAACCATCCACCAGTTTCATTACATCTAACATCAGTTGATGTAAAGCCTTTCTCTACGTGATAACCATCATGACATTTTAATTTTGCTGTTGTCCCAGGAACAACATAAGAATATAACACATATTCACCATTACGCATATATTCAGCACTTCTGGAAGATGATATTAATCCTTTACAATATATTTCTGTAATACATAAACATATTTAATATCTTTTTACTGTTTAATAATATGAATCTACAATTTTTCTTTTCGTACCTTCACATTCTGGAATGTTTATCCATTGTCCTTGACTGTTACAAAACACTGAAGCACTGCTAGTTAATTTATAACCAGAATTGCACCCATATATTAATTCTTGTCCAGGTATTAATCTTGTACCTCTTGGAACATCACAATTGTCACATATTTTATCTTCTCCATTACAACAATATGATTGGTCTAATTTCCAATAACCATTTTTTGGTTTTGATGGTGCAGTACAAAATATAGAATCTGGAATACTAGGAGGCCTTATTGTTGGCCTTATTGTTGGCCTAGTAGTAGTAGATGATTTATCAGATGTATTTTTGCATATTTCAGGATCTTCATCTGAACCATCTGCACAATTTGTAACTCCATTGCATTTTAAATCCCCATTAATACAGGCTCCATACGTACAACGAAACAAATATTGTGGACATCTATAAATATTTTAAATGGAATTGTACTATATAAATTAAATTAAATAATAAATTAATATATATTATCTCTACAGTAATAAAATAATGTACAATAAAATAATTATAATGTACATAAAATTATAATACAATTTAAATATTTACATAGTATTGATCTTTTTTTTTAAATTTTGCAACTTACGCAATTTTACTACATTTAAAAATTGTTTCATCTGAATTATCTACACAGTCTATTTTACCATCACATAGATCACTTTCAGCAATACATCGTCCGTCACCACATTTAAACTGATTTTTCCCACATGAATTAAATGAAGATCCATTAAAGGAAATACTTCTACATGTGGATAATGTTTCATCGCTATTGTCAATACAGTCTTGTACACCATTGCACGTTTTATCTCCATCTATGCATGCACCATAAGTACAACGAAATGCAAGCTTCTGACATATAATTTCAGGTTTAGTACATTCTGCTACTGTTTCATCAGATTTATCTTTACAATCTGCTGATCCATCACACAATAATTCACTTTCTATGCAATCTCCATTTTTACACTGAAATTTTCCTGTACTACAAGACACAATGAATTTATAAATATTAGTAATAAAATAAATAGAATATTTTATTGATATAAGATAATATATAAAAAGATTTGTTAACTTACCCACATTGTGTACATCCATGTTCTATCAAGCCTATAAAAGAGATAAACTATATACTTTATTCAATTTCTTTATTTCATTTTATTTAAAATATAGAATATAATGTAATGTAATGTAACATAAGAAATATATATTGTTTATAATAAAATATAATTTCACTTCGTAATAACTTTGAGTTTATTGTAGATTCATAATCTCTAATTGATATATATAAAAATTCTTTAGAGTTCAAGGTTCAGGATTCAAGGTCACTAAATCTGGTTTAACACAAAATAAAAATGAATTTACTTACTGAATATAATTGTTAAAATAATAATTATCGTATTTTTCATAATAAAAAATATTACATAAAAAATTCTTTCCGGTTCTTCAATTTAGTTGTCGATCGTTCACTGATTCTGACTCAATCTGGAATAACCCGTTTGAAGCAACAAGTATTCTTATCTGCTGTGTGTTTATGTGAGAGTTAGGGAAATACGCGGATGTATACACACTGTATTTTCATTTGAAGATCAAATTAAATATCGTCAAAGATCACGTAATCATGTTAAAGGCGGAAATAATAGTCGATACTTCATACATTTGTCATACATAGAAAATAGCAATAATTTTTTGCGGAAATTTTTTTTAAATAAACAAATCATATAAATGAATATATACTATATTTAAAGAAATTCTTTTAGATTTTTAGTAACAATATTACTGATTTTTTATACATTAGTAACAATATTACAATATTACAATTTAAAAAATAATTAAAGATAGTTACTGACAAATATATTTAATATAAGAGTTTGATAAATAAATATAATACAAGTCTTATTCTATATCTTCACATGTTACAAATTCTTTAGCTGCAAATCTCTTTGGTGTTAAGTAAATTGCCAACCAATTTAACATACTGTATTACACTTGTTAAGGTAAATATTTATAGTAAAACATTCTGTGATAAAAAAATCTAATAAATTACTTTGGAAATGACATAAAAAAAGGATACATGTTATTTGATATTTCTGTATCTATTATGTCTTGTAGAATGTATTCTTTATAAAATTTTTCAACTTCTTCATTACAGTCTTGCCATTCTAATGTTTTGTGAATTCCATCTTTCCCATATCTTTTATTATAATATGAATAATGTACCTGAAGAAAGATCTTAATTACATAATTCTATTTTAAGTTTGAAATTAATTAAAACTAAGATATCATACAAAATGTAAACTCAGTCCTAAGCCTGGTGCAATGGGAATGTCATATTTTTCTAATGAAAATACATCTTTGACAAAATCGCTTGACACGATATTTCTACAAATCCCTATTACCAAAGATACCATTTTTCTAATTTGATGTAACATAAAACTTTGTCCTTTCACTTCCAATACAGCAAATTCCATATTATTTGCAACAAACGTTTCAATACAACGAAAATGTATTATATAACGTTTGGCGCTTGGATCTAATGGTCTTCTAAAAAAATAATATTGTGTAAATAATAAGTAATATATCAATATTTTATTATATAAAATAACTTACATTTTTGATGTAAAATTATGAAAATTATGTGTGCCCTCAAATAATTTTAAAATATTGTTTAATTTATCAAGCATTTCTGGAGTTAATCGAAATTCATTATATGGCTTTTCATTAATTACAGACAGATCTTTAAGTCGTTGTTCTTCATCTACTTCATCGTCTATGTCAAGATTTAAAAAATTTGGATCCTCTGGGGCCAAAGCAAACGTAGGGAAAACATATCTGTATGTTCTACTATCGCATCTACTTTTACTATTAAAAGTTTTTATTACTCTCTGTATATCAAATACTCTGATGTCGTTTGGAAGATACTTATTTATATCTTCTTTATTTACCTCTTGAGCTACAATTAATTATAATTATCTATTGCTACGTTTGAAATCATTGTTGCTATATTGATACGCAATAAACTAACTATTAAATACTCACGCAATAGTAAAGAAACAATTTGTCTAACTGCTGATACACCTTTATCTGTACGCGCAGCTCTTTGAAATCTAAGCAGTCTCACATCTTCGAATTGATCTTTTGTAATAAAATTTGCTTCCAATAAAGCGAATAATAAACTCTCCTCAATGGTTTTTGTACCACGATTAATCTGCATACCAAAATAATCTCTGCCACGATAACCTAGCATTATTACAAAGTTCTTTCTTTTAGAACTTTTCTTTTCTACTATATCCCCAGCTGCTTCTACCTCTAGTACTCTATTTACAATTTCGTAATTTTCATCAAGTTTCTGTCTTTTATTAGTTGCCACAATGTCAGATGTTTCGTTTTGTACAATGTTCTTAACTTCAACTGACATGTTTTTATAGTAAGAATTAACTAAAATTAGATATAAAATTAACATAACAATAAATATAAGGCAATTTAAAACATTATTATTAAATAATTATTGGTCTTAATATCTACCATTTACAATTTGTATGAGCTTACCGTATTGTAATCTTGAATAAAAAAAGGTTAAACTATTTTTGATATTGTATTTGCTGAAAAACATTTAGATTATTATTTCTTAGAAATTTTAAAAATTATTTCTTAGAAATGTTAAATAAGATATTATAATCCTTCAGCGTTTCTGAACAGAAATACATTTATATAGTCATAACCTATAAAAGTAGAATATTGTATATAATTTTAAAATTACGTATAATTTTCATCTTGATTATAAAATTTATTATACAAAAAAACATTCACGAACCGTATATAACTTATAAACATTGTAATTAAAAATTATGTATGAGATTTTCACAATACTTGTTACTACTATAACATCGTGTGCCACGTTGTAGAGATTTTAACTTTTCAATAGAAATTAAAAATAAATATCTTTCAAATATATTTTCCTTTCACGTTTGATTTTATTTTATTTGTATCTAAATAATTTGCGTATTAAATATACGTATTTAAACAATTTAATTTTTAATAAATATATTATTTCTTAAATATACCTTTATTTGGATATATCTTAAAATAATCCTTTAAATCTTATATAAATAAGTCATATTATGTATATTAAAGAATACGCTATAAAATTTAATTTATTTAATATCTGAAAATAACAATAAAACATGATTAATGATGACAATAAAAAGGATAAATAACAGAATAGTCGATTTTTCATTGAAGAAATTGGTTTATTCAATTCATTTAAAGAAATACGTCATTCATCTATTCACTGATTTTACGATATGATCATTCGAATGGCTGCTTCGATTTACTAAACAAAATTTGTGAATCTTTGCTTGTATATTTTATAGACCAACTAGAACAAAAAAGAAAATTCAAGATAATGGCCAAAGCGTTCATAAATCTTATTAATTAAGTTTTATGAAAATTGAAAATTTCGATTTGTGGATGCTGAAATGTTGATGCAAGATACATCACTTTTTTTGTCTACGCGCATCAAGTACGAAGCATCAAGAAGTGTTTAAAAAACATAAGAGATCACGTTTGACTTTACTGTCATTGACTAAAATTGCTACTTATGGCCTAGGACTAGAATTATTGGAGTCAGCAAGAATATATTCGTCATCTATTGAACACCATTTAAAGAAAAGGTTCTGGCATCGGATAGACAACTTTTTTGTCGCATTTTTTTTTTTAGCACTATTCAACTAACACACGCGTATAAAATTAATCAAAAGGATGAATTTACAAACTTTTGTGATTGTGTTCTTCTAGTTAAACTCCAAATTTTCTTTTTATATTTTATTTTACCTATAAATTGAAACATTCGAAATAGGATCCGAACATAAATTTAAAACATTGACTGAAACACGGACAAGGTATATTTTCGTTTTTTTTTAAAGAATTTCTCTTTTTTTTAAAGAATGAACTTTGTGTATTTAATTTAGACCAGAGCTTTTTACTTTTTATTGCCAGTTAACATTTCGTGCGAAATACGCGATTACAGCGCTAACGGTGAAATACGGAATACACTTCCTACGATTCTCGAACGTAATCGATATTCCTTACGATCGATTTTTAAGCGGGAAGCATGGCGGAAGGAAGCACACCTCGTCTGTAAAGAAGAAAATATTATCCAAAAGAATCATCCCGAACGAAATATCATCCAGAAGTTCTCAGGTAAAAATTTAAATCAATAATTGTTAGATTTGTATTTGTATTGTGAATTTTTAAGATAAAACATGGATTTTTGGCTTCAGCTCAAGGTAAGATTTAACCAAACAATTATTTTTAACAATTGAAGAAATAATGACATATAAACATTTATACCACAGTAAAAGTAATTTATAATATACCAAAATTTATATCAATTCTAACCAGTACAAATATTGTAATCTTGCAATTAGCTAACTCATTGTTATATATAAACACGTATTTTATTATATACTTTTACACACATTTCTATTCTAACATTTTCTACTTATTTATTGATTCTTTAACTTCATTCCAATACTAAAATTCATCAATAATTTACTAAGAATGTTCAATAGTTAAAATAATAAATTTATTGCATAATGTAATAAAATATTACATTTCTCAAATAAAGTAAGGCGTAGAAGGCCTTGAAGCTCGAAATTCAAAACACGAGCACAATGTTTATCTTAATTATCGTATTTCGGATAAGATCACTACATACCCTATTTTCTCAATTGCGTGACAAGTTGTGTTACGGAAAGTCATTCGGCTGTCGAATTTCGTGACAAGCATTACGTGGCATTAGGTTCGTAACTTTTTCTAACCTATCGATGGCGTCTCTTCGATAGCGTCGCTTCTTCGATACTCTTTCACTTCCATTTATACCTCATTAATAGTATCATTTAATTGATACGCGTATTAATTAAAACGATTCATTAAGCATTATGATAACTAAATCGTGTAATGCTTTGAAACTTTTCGCGCCAATTTTTCTTCAATCGTCGATTTCATTCGTACAGTTACCGGTTGTTTGTCTTGTACCCTTTTATTAACAAAATTGAAATTAAATTTGAAATTTGAAATTAATTATCGTTTCATTTTTATATATTTCTTTTCATTTGGCACATTCGTTTTGACTTTTGGTTTCTTTTTTTCCAGACTATTCCTTGATTACAAAGATAACATAGAATGCATAGAATGATCGTTAATGGACAATTTGATGAACTTTCAGAATAACATAGAATGCATAGAATGATCGTTAATGGACAATTTGGCAACGTTTTATTCATTTTCGATAACATTTGGTATGCAATTCATATATATTTGATATAATTATTTAGAATACAAAGATGAAAATAGAAGAGATTAAATCAATTAATATTTTATTTGGATATAAATCAATGGCATATATATTGTCAATGGTATAATATTTTAAACGTATATTTGAATCACGTTTTACGCAATGGTCACTAGCCGTTGTCAGTCGATTTCAGAAAAATGGGTACGTAAATTAGAATGTGAAAGTTGTGTGTTAAGCTCGGGTGTCGGAGGTATCCCGGGACGTCCTCTCTAGTTTAGTTTGCGCCCAAGTAGTATGTGTGAGAATTGTGGAATGTTGGTGTGCCTGTTTTGCCATTTTTTAAATAGGGCGACTGGTTAGGATAGGTAGCATACTTTCTGGTGTGAATGTATTTATAAGTAGGTAGGACCTTTTCTAATTTGAAAAATCGACAGTGAAATTGATACAAATAGAGCATGCCACTTGTTTCTGGTTTTACTCTTCGATTTTTCGAATTTAGCATCATGGTCGCGGTCGTGGATAGGTCGCGAGTAGGTCACCAAACGAACGTTTATGTAGGTATGTACTCGAGCACGCACATGCAAACGGACAACGATCACTATGATCGATGGTCGTCCATGTGTATTGGGGTCAACTTCCGCGGGGTTTATCTTTTCATTTCATCTTTATAAATTATTTTTTTGTTTGCGATTAGAAAGACTCGAGCTAGATGTAAGTTTCAGCGGGCATTAAGCTCGAAGAAAGAAGAGGCTAAAAAGTCGAAGAGGCCCGGCAAACTGCCACGAAGAGGGTCGCAACAAATGGCTTCTCATCCTCTGGATCATTTAAATGTTTCCAGAGCATGGAACGTCATTCTTGTTACTACTTTGTCACTATGCTCTTTTAGTATTTGTAGTTGTA
>CAJDYZ010006565.1:46027-64855 GCA_903986555.1 Heterotrigona itama
CCATCATTGTTCATCATCATTTTGGGGAAATCGCGGTTTTTCTTATTAATCTTGCGAAAGTACGATTACAGGTTGAATTAGTGTTGCAAAGAAATGATAATCGTGTTTGCTTTAGAGCTGCGAATTTAATTTGCAAGTTTAATTGTTAATTTTTATGATTGTCTTGTACATAGTAAAATTTATCTTCCTTCCTATTATTTTAAATTAGATTATATACTATTAGCCATTACTATTAATTAATTTTAGAGCTTATTAATTAAGTACAAGAGCTGTACAGAGATTATCAGTAACCTCCAGTTGCACTGGACGCGTTGCAATTAGTGTTGCGCATTTTTAAACCTGAATGTATCGATTAATAGCGTTGCGTACTTATTTTCAGAAGTTTTAAATATGATAAAGCACTCTTTGCGTTTGATTTTGAAAGTTTCCTGTTTCATAATTAGTAGTATTAATGAGATAGTGTTGCAAAACAAGATACGGTTTGTTGCTGATACGTTTGTCGTGTTCATGTCGAATGTAGATTTGACAATAGCCCTTCTGTTTATTGTATTCAGTAGGAAATGTTTTTTAATAGCTCTTCTGGTTACTGTGTCGCGGTTTTTTTGCCAGTAACCCTTCTGGCACTATTTTAGATTTTCTTTGTCAGTAGACCTTTTGGTTGGTATATTAGGTTTTCTTTTTCAGCATCCCTTACTGCTGCGTTCGTTACTGAAAATATTATGTATCATTCTATTACAAATATTATAGCCGTCAGATTCTATTACAATATTACTATTACAGCCGTATAGTATGATTTCGGTTAGTTACTAGCTTCACATTTCGGTATTGAAAGTTTGACAACACTGCAATAGATCTCAAAAATCATGTTGCTGGAGCATTCACTACTTGACCAACCTCGATCGTTTTATTTGATGTAATTCTCCAATTCACCGTTGTTTAAACATAGAGTGCGCTAAAAAAACCAGTCATATTTTACTATGTCGGTATTTCAGGTTACGGGCCACGAAACCTCGTAAGATGCTTGGTCTATTCATACACCTCGTCGGTGATATGGTCATGCAATGTCTATTCATATACCTCGTCTGTGCTTTAGTGCATTCACTACTTGATCATCTTTGATCGTTTTATTTAATATAATTCTCCAATTCACCGTTGTTTAAATATAGAGTGCGCTAAAAAATCAGTGATTTTTTTTTACTATGTCGGTACTTCAGATCACAGGTCACAAAACCCCGTAAGATGCTTGATCTATTCATATATCTCGTCGGTGACCTCGTCTGTGATCTCGTACGCTTATCATCTGTAGCTAATTCTTTTCATTCCAGAGTGCGCTAATGTCGTATTTTTACATATACTCGAAGGCGATCACAATTGGCAAACAGGTTAGGTTAGATCCACGGATGCATTTACAGCTAATTTCGGTATGAGTTCACATATGCAATGGTAGTTTGCAATAGAAATTTTGTAATTATTGATTCAACACAAGGAGTTTTTTGTTATAACAACGAATTTAGTAATTGTAGCGTAGATCATGCGTAGCCTTATATTTCGTGTTACTAATGTAACATAATTTTAAGTGATAGTCGATCATAAAACGACCTTTGTGGAGACTCAGTGTGCATGCGCTACGTGCACTCAATCAAGAAACTGGTGTTACTTTACCTGAGGCATATGACGGATGTTAGCAGTTTTCTTTTTAATTTAAGTACAAATCGGCAGCAAGAACTGGCCAGATGAAGGTAATTTGTTTGATAAAGTGTTAGACATTTTGATGCCTTAGTGACCTCAGCTAGGTAATTGCGGAGGTTAAAATCCGTGTGTTTCAGGACAAACCTAAATTGCTTTCATAGTGCTTTGTTTATTATTATTGTAGACACTGTATATTCTAGTTTTAATCTTTTTTTTTACATTCTTTGTGATTAATTTTATCATTATTTTTTGTTTTTTAATAAGAAACATTTTACGTTTACTTTCGTGCTCTTCAGCATTCTGAAAAAGTATTTAACTGGGCGGTGTTCCATTTCGTAAAGAAAGCAACAAAAGATACGGAAAAACACATGTTAGCTGTCAAAAGGTTCTGTTATTGTTATATAACCTATTTTCATGTATTATAAACTAAACATAATTTTTTATACTATATATATTTTTATTTAATACGAATATTTAATATCGTGCCTTTTATTTTAGTGTCATTTTTATAAAATTTTTTCTTTTTAATGTAGAAATACTTTTGTATCAATATATCTACATAAATAATTGTTACATATATTATATTTTTCTTTCAATAATTCCATGCAATTATATTCAGCATATAATATATAATATAACTAAATTGACTGAATTTTAAAAATAAAATTCTTTTGAATTTTATGTGATATAATATAGATAATGTCAGATGATGATGTTGCACTTGACTCAATGGATACAGAAGAAGATATTTTTTCTCCAAGGAACCGTAATTTGGGCTCTACTCCCAGAAGAGTTAAAAATCTACGTACTTTACGATCGCATTCAAATTCTGCTTCACATATATCTATGAATAACTTAAGTGTGCGCCGTAGCACACGTCATAGAATGCAAACATATGATAATCTTAATACTAGTTGGATTTTAGGTAAAGCATTTTAAAATTAATAAAATATGTAATAATTATATTTAAGTTACTTCATATTACTTCTAATTACTTTAAATCATGCCAATAAAGTTGTTTAATATTATATAACATATTAAATCTTTCTTTTAAATAATATAACAGTAATGCTATGAGAAGATTTTTTAATCAATTTTTTAACATGTTTTAGGTACACAAACATTGAAAGGTTATCCTATGTTTCAACAACATGGTTCTTCATCTGATAAAGAAATGGTAGATGAAGTTTCTGAAAGAAAACGTGATCTTAGGGAACGTATGCCTCTTAGATCACGTGAAAATCATCCTCCAAATAAAAATTCATCAAGGCATATTAGAGAAAGAACAGAACATGACAGACAAAGTAGTAGAGAACTTAGAGGAAGAGGTGATCGTGATCTTAGGGAAAAAACAGAGCAAGACAAAGATATTAGAGATCTCAAAGATAGACAGGAAAGGGAAAGAACAGATAGGGAACATAAAGATAAGATGGAAACCAGAAGTAAATCTAATGAAGAAAAAGACTTAAGGTAAATGTCCATTAAAATAATTTATAAAGTAAAAGTGAAGTGCAGTTAGATCTTTATTAAACTGATCTACTTATAGAACAAGAAAGTCTGATAGTCCAAGTAGGCTTAGAGAAGGACCTGCTACAAGACTCGGTGGAAATTTAAGTGAGAAAGATGTGAAGCCTAAAGTAGAACGTGACGAAGCTGATGAAGATAGCTCACAAGAAAGTGAGAAAGCAGAAAATAATGACAACTCTGAAAATGAAGATGTAAATAATTTCTTTTTAAACAATTATATTTCTTAATTTATATTTTTTAACATAAAGTAATAAAATACAGATATTTTTATATAGTTAATATAACGAGAGAATAACAAATATTCATATTATTAACAGGGTTATGAAGATATGTATACCCGCATTAAACGAACTAGAAGGACAGCACAACGGCAATTACCAAGGGGTAAGAAGCTTACAGGTTCGATGTTCATCTTTCATATAATATATATGCAACTATTTTATATGATCAAAGATATTTTGCTGTACTATTTATATACTTATTATTTTTATAGTGGTAGATAGTGATTTAAGTGAATCTTCCGATTCCCCTGGTCCTAGGAAGTATAGTTTACGTCAGAAAAAACCGGCTGTAGATAGGTTTCAGGCTAATGTAGAACCAGTTCGACGATCTATAAAAGCACTTAGAAGCGTTCTTAGTAATTCTATGAGAAGGCGTAAACACAGGAGCAAAAGTACAAGCTCTAGTGATTCCAGTGATTCAGAACCTCAACGTTATGACAAAAAGAAAAGTAAAAAAGCAAGGTAAAGAAAGATTTTAAAAAATGGTGTACTAGATTAAAAATAATCATACAAATTGTTTTTCAAATAAAATCATTTTATTGTAGGCAATCAGCAATACCTCAAGGTGGACCACCTGATCGTAAAGCAGATATAAATCCAATTACTTTAGATATTAATATTAGATTCAGTGATGTTGGAGGTTTAGAGTCACATATTCACTGCCTTAAAGAAATGGTTGTTTTTCCTATGATGTATCCAGATGTTTTTGAACGTTTTCATATTACCCCACCAAAAGGAGTATTATTTCATGGTCCACCAGGTAATTTTGTATATCTATATTTATTATTATATATTCATAATTACATTACTTATATTTAAAGCAACACATTGTAATTATTAATATTTCCATTAGGAACTGGTAAGACATTGATAGCTAGAGCATTGGCAAATGAATGTAGTCAAGGCAGTAGAAAAATGTCATTCTTTATGAGAAAGGGTGCAGATTGTCTATCTAAATGGGTTGGAGAATCTGAACGCCAGTTGCGATTATTGTTTGAGCAGGCTCAACAAATGAAACCGTCCATAATATTTTTTGATGAAATAGATGGCCTTGCACCTGTTCGAAGTACGAAGCAGGATCAAATCCATGCTAGTATTGTATCTACCCTTCTGGCGCTTATGGATGGCCTCAGTGATAGGGGAGAGGTTAATTATTTTATTTTTAAAAATATATTTAAGCACTTGATTATTAAATACTTGATTAATTTTTTTCTTTTTTTTTTTGTCTAATAGGTGATAGTTATCGGAGCAACTAATAGAATAGATGCTATTGATCCAGCATTGCGTAGACCAGGTCGTTTTGATCGGGAATTATTTTTTCCCTTGCCTGCCATGAAAGAAAGGCTGGAAATATTAAAAATTCATGTTAGCAAATGGAAAAATTCTCCATCTGATCAATTATTAGAAATATTAGCTGAAAAAGCAACGGGTTATTGCGGCTCAGATTTAAGAGCTTTATGCACCGAAGCAGTTTTGCAAGGATTACGAAGAACTTACCCACAAATATATATGACAAATAATAGATTACTTTTAGATCCTGAACGAATTGAAGTATGTTATTATTATTTAAGAATATATACCTATTAAATAATTATAATAAGATTATACGCATTTTTATAGGTGAAAAAACAAGATTTCTTACAAGCCAGTTCTATTCTCGTACCGTCGTCACAAAGAGTGTCACCTTGTGCTCGAAGAAAACTACAACTTTTCATGGAACCTTTATTAGGACCTCTGCTGGAGGAGTTACTTAATTCAATAAAAGGAATATTTCCACAGGGAGTTAATTCTGCTATGGCAAAGTAATGAAATTTTAAGAATAATTATTTTATAGTTATATTTACTTTTTTATTTAATATTAGTTTCTTAAATATATTAGAGTGAAAATTACCAAAGGAATACATCGTCCAAGACTATTAATTTCTGGAGGAAATTTGTCTGAAGGTCAAGGACCACATCTAGCACAAGCATTATTATACCATATGGAACATCTACCGGTACAGACATTAGATGTTAGTACTCTTTTCGCAGAGAGTGGACGATCTCCAGAAGAAACATGTGTACAGGTTGGTGTAATAATAATAAAAGAAAACGTATGTTAATAATAATTTTTCATATTCTAAATAATATTTTTAAGGTATTTAACGAAGCTGCCAGAAATGTACCGTCCATAATTTATATTCGGTCGATTGATCAATGGTGGCCACTTGTACCTGAAACTGTGAAAGCGGTCTTTTTGTGTCGTATCGCTGCACTTGATCCATCATTGCCCATTTTAATTTTAGCTACAAGTGATAGAACATATCAGGATCTTCCTACTCAACTCCGAAGTCTGTTTAGTGAACTTCGCAGTGAAGTTTATTCTATGAAAACACCAACAGCAGAACAAAGATCTAAATTCTTCCGACCTATTTTTATGGTTCAGAGTTTAAAACCACCAAAAATAAAAGATGATAAAGTAGAAGTTTTAGAGGAGCTTCCTATAGCACCCGACCCTTTACCAAAGAAATTAACGGAAGAAGAAAAGAAAATAATGTATGAGAAGGAAGAAGTTTCATTAAGAGAATTAAGAATTTTCTTAAGAGAAATTTGTGCAAAACTGGCAAGAAATAGACAGTAAATATTTTCATATTATAATTTTTTGTTTGTGAGATAATTACTGACATCAAATATTTGCATTGCAGATTTTTCATGTTTACAAAACCAGTAGATACGGAAGAAGTACCAGATTATAATATGATAATAAAACAGCCTATGGATCTAGAAACCATGATGACAAAGATTGATATGCATTGTTATCTTTGTGCTCGAGATTTTCTTGATGATATTGATCTTATTTGTAAAAATGCTTTGGAGTACAATCCTGATAGGTCAGTGAGTACAGTGTACAATATTTGTTTTATCAAATTTCTAATCAATTCTTATACATAACTACTACTATTACTAAATATAATTTAAACACGGAAGCATTTAATATATTTCTTTTATTCTACTTTTTTCATAAATTATTAAGGAAGAATTTTACACATATATGATTCTTTATACTTATCCATTCATATTTTTTTGTCATTGTACATACAAATATAAATAATAAAATTAAAGTTGATAATGACATTCATGTTGTGTGTTTTCATGTCAGCTTACGTGATAGGCCTTCCCTTGGAATATTAAAGAGGTAGTTCAGATATTCCTGTTTATCCGTTGCTGTTGTTGCTCCGTAGTAAGGTGGCTTTCAATTGCTGACATATAATTTATTAATTAGTATGTATATGTGTGTATGTATATGTATATGCACTATGAAATATCGTATGAAAAAAATTGTATTATTGAAGGCCACTCATAGTTAATATTGCTTTTCGATAGTGTTACATTTCTTTACGACATTAATATGTATAAATTATATTTTATATATATGTATTATATATTAGTCATTTCTTTCACAGAGATCCAGCAGACAAATTGATAAGGCACCGCGCATGTTCTCTTCGAGATAATGCGTATGCATTAATAAAAGCAGAATTGGATTCCGATTTTGAGGATAAATGTCGTGAAATTTCAAAGAATCGTAAAATTATTGAAAGTGCCCCTAACAACGAAGTGGAAAATAAAAATCAATCAAAAGCGGAACAACCTACATCCACAATCGAACGAACAGATAAAAAAGACACTGCGAGTCCTAGTCATTCCCTTATTGTAAATGGAAGAAGATATAATAGTTCCAGGAAACGTAAAATACCTGCTTGGGCAAGAGGATATGTAAAGAAAGTTCATAAAAGGAAAAAAATTGCTTTTGATGAAAATGTAACCGTATCTGATAACAAAGTTTGTCTAACCAATGAAACAACAAGCATAGACTTAGAAAAGTTTCAGGAATTTGAAACTGAAGCAAATAGTGTTTTGAATGGTCATGTTTCTTTATTTGATAATTCTGATTCTGAAAACGATTCGCAAAACGAAAGTTCAAAAGACATACAAGGAATTCAAAGCAATAATGTCACTGATCAACACATCGATGAAATTGAAAATGTCGAGATATGTTTTACAGAAGAAGAAAAGAATGCAGAAAATAGCGCGTCTAATTCATCATCTAGACGGGAAAGTGTAGATGAATTATCGTTTGCTATTGAGAATGATTCTAGTCCAGCCAGATCTGAAGAAAATGAAAAACTTGTGATAGATAAAAGTGAATTGGAGAATGCATGGCAAACTACCGTTGAAATTACAAAGGATTTTCCTGTTGAAGTACTACGCGACATTTATGTGCAACTGAGTCGATGTGTAGGAAGATATGCTCAGAGTTACGATAGAAAATCACTGCCAAAGGTAAATATGTCTTATTTAACCAAATTTATTATTCATTTTTCAATATATATGTATTATCGTTTCTTTAGTCAATTAATTTTCTGATATTATTCATATTTTATTCATATTTGTCATTAAATAATATTTGTTTTTAATAATATATAATTTTTATTTTTTCATTTTTAAATAATGCGATGTAGAAAGAATAATCTTTTTATATAATATAAAATATCTTTTAATTCATAATGTATATAGGATTTGCTCAAGGAAGTGAAAAGATTTGAAGAGTTCGAGACAACATACGAGAAAGTTCATCATGTTGCTAACCAAACCGACATGTTATAAATCACATGCTTTAGTATCATAACAAAATTTTTGTACATTTACACTAAACAAAGATTATCAATTAGTGTATCATATAATTATTTAAAATAGTATATTTTTTTTTCAATCTTTACAGTTATTGATAATTAACAAAAGAAAGGAGGTAACTTTATTATTACACAGATATATATAAAAAAAAAATCGAAATGATACATTAAGATTTCGGTTTTTAATCGTTTTAATGCCATTTAGTGCGATCACGCTGTTCAGATTTCGTGTCGAATAGTGCCACAGCGTTTAATCGCGATACAATTTATAATGCATTCGGTTTTGATTATAGCTCCATATCATTGTCAATCATATTGAAGCTTCCTCTCATAATTACTTTCTTTTTAATTAGCCACATGCATAAATAGAAAATTTCTTATTTTATCTATTTTTATTGCGTTGCATGGCATTTTTCGCCATGAAGGAAACACTATCACACCGCATGGCATTATCCAACACGGTTTCTTCAATAGCCAGCTGCTGGTACTAAAACGATTAATAGATAAACGATATAGTGAAATGTAACTGTGCGTTAATCTTACAAAAGAAAGGATGATTGTTATACATGAAACTAAGAAGATACGATTTTAGCCATTTATCTCAGTATCTAAATATGACATGATAAATTATTATAATAATATTGGCTTTTATTAACTATAATTATTAGCGGCTGGCACAATATACCTCTTAGTAACAAATTTTGATATCAAATTTAAATCAGCAATTATACATGATTTTCAGTTAATTATCAATATTTGCATTATAATTGGCATAAAAAAAATCACATGCAAGGAATTAAAAAGTTACAAATAGTTTATTTTTTGTGTAAGTTGTTTTTAATGAGATATTTGTGAAATAATTTTATCGTTAATGTGTGTATAGTACTTCGTGCCTCAAAGAGGTATATTTCTTCATAATAAAATTTTGCAAATGCTGGTTGTACAAAGATGATAGTAATTTAATGCAATATGTACTTAATATAGTTTTTTACATGTGGTACTTGACAGTATATTATATCAAATTAT
Organism: Heterotrigona itama; assembly: GCA_903986555.1. NCBI lineage: Eukaryota > Metazoa > Arthropoda > Insecta > Hymenoptera > Apidae > Heterotrigona > Heterotrigona itama. The sequence continues at coordinate 55,224 of CAJDYZ010006565.1, forward strand.
TTTATCACATATACATATAGTAGTAAACCTACTAAATCTTCGTAAAATACATTATAGATTTCATTATATGTGCCAGTTATTACTTTGAATTTTTACAATTCTTTACATAATTTTTATAAAAGTACTTTAAACATAGACATATCTTGACATGTAGGTTTCAACATGCATATATAAAATCATGTGTTCTATTTAAAAAAAAAAAAATCATTTAATGAAATAATACTCAATAATATAAAAATGTTCAAGATTTAAAGTTAAAATCTGTAAAGTAATTTTATATGTTCTTTTTTATTGTTTCATTAGAGGTCATAATTATGTTAATTAATATCAATAATAATTGCGTATTAGCCTCCTAATTAATTATTAAAAAAATACAAATTTAAAAATAAATATTATAAACAGAAAAATTGTATAAATACATTCCAAATTTTATGTGCAATATTATATATTGCCTAACTAAAATGTTTTGGCTTTGTACATAATTGATTTTTAGGAGTAATTTGTACTAGATTGTATTCAATATAAAATAACTTGTGCTTTTTTTCAGTTTATAGTTTTTACTTGAAATATATCTGCATAAATGAAATGATAAGTAATAAAAATATACGTAATTAAAAATTATGGATAATTTAGCAAACTAAATTAGATAGTCACGTATATTATATAAAATAATATTTGATATAATGATTTTTCATTAATATATATAAAAATTACTTGTATCTAGCATAATCCGTCATTTTTATATACATTGATGAAAAATTATTATACAAAATTAGTATTTCATATTTTAATTAGTACGATTTAATTGAGTACAATTACAAATAGTAAATTATATTTAGGTAATTAAATTAGTTTTTTAATTATGATGAATAATAAAATACATACACGTCTGTTTATTTTGACCAAAGCTATAAGCCGTAAGTAATTAAAAATTAGGTTTTGATTTTATTGTGGATATGACAATGGATATAATTGAAAATTACTATAAATGTGTGAAATACCTCGGTAAAAATTGTAATAATATGCAAAAAAAGTGTTGTATTTGTATAAATATTAGAAAATATTTAATATAAAACTTACATTCTAGATTTGTATACTGGTTGTGATTTATACTGTAACTGTGAAAGAATAGTTACCAAACGTTATAGATGAGAAAAAAGATTTTGATGCATTCTAGAATGCAAGTAATAAGATTCTTCCTTTGACATTAATCATATAAATAGTATTCATTCATACAAGAAAACAATATGGTAGCAAATGAATTTCTTTATTTAATTTCAATTATTTACATAAATGTATAAGTAGAAAATATATTGTATAAGTTTAAAGTGGATTGTAAGAATTTAATAATAATTTTTATGATCAAGCATATAGTAAATGATACTAAATTTTTAAAAGAATGCTATGTAATTAAATATTATTAAAAAAAATATGATATGTTATTAACAGATTGGTAACTAAATTGTATTAAAAACTTACGAATGTGAAAATTAAGTTAAATTGTTATTTTTCAATTGTAGCAAGAATTATAACTAAATTTTGCTACATTATAATTGACTTACTTAAAATGTGTTAGAATATAGGGATGAAAAGACTGAACTTTAGAAATGCTCACTACATAGTATTTATTCCTTTTGTGCGTTACTCTTTGTATTCAAATTGAATTACCAAAATAATTGTCATTACGCTATTAGATGAGTTTTTATAATGTAAATATCAAATTTTGAAGTAAAATAGTTTTATATATCTAATATTTTTTATGGACAATTATCTTTGTTTAATGTTTTGATATATATGCTTGATATATTAGAATAACATATTAGAATTAAAATAATTAATTTAAAATAAAAATAATTTACTAATTTATTTTATTTTCTTTGTAATTAATTATAGTATTTTTGAAAAATTCGTATGATTTTCACAATTTAATTTAAAATTATATGTAAAGTTATTTTCGCGTTTGATTACAAGTATTAAAAATCAAAAAGTATCCATGCACATATATTGTTTTGTATAAAATTAAAGTGTGGTAACAACTAATGTTTAAAAGATTTTTCGAAATTTTTAGTAGTATTATTTCTAATAATTTAAAACTATTTGTTGATATTTTTATTGAAATAATTTTTGATGTAATTCAAAATACATAATGATGTAAAATACAAAAATGATGTAAAATATAAATTTAATTCATGCGTTTCTGTACAATTTAAAATTTAATTCCAACATTTAGAGTTGAGTTTATTTAATTTTAATAATTAGTTTACACGAGGTTTAGTGAAATTGATAACTTGAATATTGTACTTTCTCTTGCTCAGGTATCCCTTTACGATAAGAATAATCAACATTATACAAACTAGTGCCACATTATGAAAACTAAATAAGTATTGGTATTCATGATAGATAAAAAAGGATTAAATTAGCAAAAATACCGTTACCAGAATATATAAAATGCAAGGAGTTTGAAATATTACAAACAAGCTGTAAGATTGCTTCTAATTTCTAAAACATTAATTAAAAAATTCAGTGATATGAAATTTGATTTGCGTGTAAATAATATAATCTGTATTTAGATACTTTCTTTCATTTAATTCAGTAATGTAGTATCCACAAACTTGGTTGTTTAACTAAAATATATTAAATATCGCTGATATTTGCCAAAGAATTTGTATGATATTTCAGAGACGAAGATTCAAAGATGTAAACCTCAATAAATAGTAAATGATACAGAAAAATCACATATACAATTAATACAGATTTTTAAGAAACGAACATTAATTGAATCATTGTGACTTTTCTGTTTCTATTGACATATTTTACATTCCACTTTATGATAAAGAAATCCAAGACATGTAATTATTCCAAGAATAATTTCTGGTGCTATTTTCTGATCTGCTATCATCTTTGTATTACCAAGAATATCGCAAAAGACAAAAAAAAAAAAAAAACTATGTAATTATATGTACATTATATTAATCGAGAGGTTCACGTAACCACTGCCGTTTGAACTAACTACTATAATTGCTATAAAAGTATTCAAATGATAAAGATTGTAATGTTATCGCTGCTATTTGCAAAGAACATATTGACTTACGAATTTAATGAAATTTTTATTGAATATGTTCGTACAATATGACCTTTGGCAGACAGTAGTTTCAGACATATGGAACAGATGTGTAGAAGATATAGGAAACAAAACAAAAGAGCATACACTGCCTTATTTATTTTACCATACAAGTAATACGTTTTATTGTCATTCATTGTAGCATAATAAATTGAAATTTCGTAATGTAAAGATTTACCTCTTTATTGCTTGACTTCCTATTATTCCTCTACGAAATCATCTTTTCATAAATTTCATTAACGAATTAAAGCCAAAACATGTTAAGAATCTTAATTTATCTGTTAAAATAATAAATGTGCGATAAACATGATTTCTCAATGTGTTCTCTAATAATTGAACATCATTCTAACATCTATTAAATATGTAAAATATTTATGTATTCAAGTACATGCTCCTGCAACGCTAAAAAATACTTAACAGTAAATATTTAAATATTTTATAGAATTATTTGTGCAATTGGAACGCTTTAACTTTAAATGAAACAAGATCCTATCCTACCGAAGAGAGTTGTAATGATCGTGTCTTATATATTATTTAGAATTGCACGAACATTGCTCCAAAGTGCAACACGATTCGCATGTTTCGTTGGAACTGTATCGACGAAACGTCCAAAAATAATGAAATAACATCGTGAATCAACTTGAATTAATCGTCAAACACACGGCAGAAAAATTCTAGTAAAATATTCTGGAAATACACGATGCACGTGTACGATCAACGATGCGAATAGCCGAAGCGTATCTCACTGGCCGAAGATTTAAGGAGTAATTACGTGGAAAAATCGTGGTGGCCGAATGAGAATAGGTTCGTCGGGTATGCGAAATAAAAGCTCGCAGGTCCATTTGATCGCGAAGAATGTCCTGCGTGAAGGATTTCTCTTGCATCGGAGGACTGGAGAAACAGATCCGCGTTGTGAAGGAGACGGTTCTGTTCCCGCTCATGTACGGTGACATTTACGCGAAGTTCAACCTGAAACCGCCGAGGGGTTTGCTCTTTTACGGGCCTCCTGGTAAAATAAAACGTTCTACGGTTCGTAATGAAGCGGAATATCGTTGGAAACGAGATCCCCGATCCCCGAACGTTCTCTCTGTTTCGCAGGAACAGGAAAAACATTGGTAGCCAGTGCTTTAGCTGTTGAGTGTAGTAACTCCGAACGGAAGGTTTCCTTCATATCACGCAAAGGTTCTGACTGTCTTAGCAAATGGGTCGGCGAAAGCGAGAAGAAACTTCAGAAGATTTTTTCACTGGTTAATATGTTGCCCTTTCTTTTTTTTTTTTTTTAATTCCATAGTCCCTATCGTGTATCACTTTTTAAGGAAAGTTATCTCTAGACAGGATATTCGTGCAAATTCGTATTTTTAATTAAATTCGCATAATTCATGTCAATTAATTTGTTTTGCGTATTAAATATTGCGATCTATTTTAAACATTGCAACCATTGTAACCACGTCGATTTTACAGGCGCAACAATCGAAGCCTTGCATAATTTTCTTCGACGAAGTTGACGGTTTAGCACCAATCAGATCTAGCCGTCAAGACTTTGTGCACGCCAGCATTGTCTCCACTCTCTTGGCCTTGATGGACGGCTTAGAGAACAATTCAGAGATCATAGTAATTGGAGCAACGAATAGAATCGATGCTATAGATCCAGCTCTAAGAAGACCAGGTCGATTCGACAGAGAGTTATACTTCCCGTTGCCATGTTATGCTGCGAGAAAAGAAATACTCTCAGTACGCGTAAATTATAATATTACAATTATTATCTTCCGCAATTCTTTAGAAGTTTTTTTAATTATACTAAGTTTTGTAATTATATATAAACGAAGTCGACATGTGACTCCGCATTCGCTATTATTTAAAGCTATGAAAATACAATTAATTGAATTATGATTTGAACCTCAACATCTGGCATAATAATCCCTGAATTGGCGTTAATTGCCAAAGCAAATGAAATAAAATAAAAAAAAAAAAATGAAGATATCATGTATGTGACGATAGGTTCATATAAAAAGTTGGAAACAGAAACCACCGCAGAAATTTTTGGCGTATCTTGCATCGAAAACAGTCGGATTTTGCGGGAGTGATTTGCAAGCTCTTTGCGCCGAGGCGGTAATGTGCTGCGTTCGAAGAAACTATCCGGAAATATACACGTCCAAGGCGAAATATCAAATTAACGAACGCCATCTTAAAGTAATGAGAACAGTATTTCTCAATAATAGAGATTTAAAGATAAGGAAGAAAGTTTAATTCAATGTTGACGAATTCTTACAAACCTCATTTCATTCAGAGTTGGTAATATTTACAACTAAAAATTTTTACAACGATCGAACGAAAGTAACGAAATAAAATTTTACTTATGTTTCGAAGTGATTTGTGATATTTCCTTTTTCTAATTTTCAATTTTCTGTTTCAGGTCGAGAAACAAGATTTTCTAAGGGCACAACAAAATATTTTACCAGCATCGCATCGTGTTTCAGTCGCACCAGTGAAGTCTCTATCATATAAAATTCAGCCATTGCTTCAAGATAATTTATCACGCATTCTATCACAGCTCGAGATTCTTTGTCCACCAGGAATGTTAATTTGCGATATTATGTGAGCATCGAATTCTTGTTTTATATCAGGGAACAAGAAATTTTTCGCTATGAGCTACTCATTACTAATTTGTGATAGATTATTATTAATAAATAAAAATATATAAGACATCCAAAGTAGAAAATCTAACAAAACCTAAGCACAATCGTACAATGTACAATGTTTATTCAAAAATAAATGATCGAATTATCCTATAACGAAACTGTGATGTTTGAAAACTTTTATAATATCAATTTATAAGTTTGATCTGATTCTCTCTAATATCATGTAAGATTAGAAATTAGAAATTTATCAAAACAGTATAATCATATTAATTACTTTGGATGACTAAATTTCTGACCAGTGTAAAAGTAGAGTTCATAAATCGTAATAATACTCACGGTACAAAAAGCTCTTTCTTACAGCACTGGTAGAGCTATATCGAGGTCAAACAACTGTCCCAGGATTTTATTGTACGGCGACGATGACTCCCATACTCGTCATCTGGGACCAGCATTACTCCACACCCTGGAACATTTACCTTGCCATGTGTTGGACGTTACAACTTTGTTCGAGGAAACAGGAAGGGCTGCAGAAGAAGCTCTCATTCAAGTAACTTAGAAACGTGAAAAATTATTGTTTAATATCATAATTAGTTAAAACTTAATTAGATTATAATACTATAGTTGAAACTTAATTAAATTTGATTTAAATAAGAAAATTGATATTTTATAAATTTGATAAAAATGATGCACAAATATTTGATTAAACCTTGGTAAAAGATATCTCAAATCATCAATATCTTTTTATTAATGTTCTTAATCTAAAATGTTCAGATATTTGAATTTATTATCTATAATTTAATTTGATTATTTGTACTTATATCATGGTATGGTTACTTATATTGTAAGTATTTACTTGTACTATAAATTATTCATAGTTTAATTACTGAATAATATCTTGACTGAATTATCGATAGAAAATGAAAATGGCTCGACGAAGTTTACCATCGTTGCTCTACATTCCTGACATCTTAGCATGGTGGGATCTGGTAGATGAAGCGGCACGCGTCGTTTTTATTTCCTTGATGCATGGCTTAGATCGATCGGTGCATATGTTAATTTTGATTACGGCCAATTGCCCGGAAGAAGATTTACCAGCAGATGTAAGACGAAACTGTGATTAAAATCATGCTTATATTTATTTAACAATAATTGCTGATAACGATGATGCACGAGCACAATTCTAATAGTCAGTACTATAATGTTATAAATTTAAAAGAATATTTCAAATTCCAAATTTTTCAAAGATATTTAAATTGAGATGTTCAGATATCGTTGTCGAATTTTTCGACTTTCTAGATAATAACACATTTACAACAATAATAGGAAGCGAAACATAATAAAATCGATTATTGTACTTTAGATATTTCATGTATATTTTCAATTTATATGCATTCTCCGGAATTTTCTATAAATGCATAAAATATCTAGCAATCTAGTAATATAACTACACAGAATCATAGAAACAGATGCTAGAGTATTCTTTTGCTTTGCTTGAAAAAGACAAGGACCTACTTTTTTACATGTTTTTTCAATTACGTGAAAAGAACAATATGAAAATGATAAAGATTTTCTTGTTTTCATTTTTAGATTGCGTCATTGTTCGACAAACACCGAGGCGAAATGTTCGAAGTCATGTCTCCCGACGCGCAGCAGCGGGAATCATTTTTTAAACAATTATTCGTTCACTCGACGTGTGATCTCGAATCTAATTGTTCTTCACAAGGTACGATATTTTCATATTAAAAGATTATTTAAATAATTTAAAAAATACCTTACTATTGTTGCTATTTAAAGATAGAAAAAAATATAATGTCTATTTTTACGGATTTTCTGATTTTTCACTGACGTCACCTGATAATCAAAAAATAAATATTTTAATGTCAAATAGTCGAAACAAGGAATAGCTGATTTGAAGACTTTTGAAAGTATCATAATTTTACAATACCATTTAATACCATAATTCTGTAAATAAAACACGAATGATATTACGTTAGTTTTAATCTATATATATAAAATATTATTAATAAATCTACATAGATAATATTATTAATATATTTTAGAAATTCATATCTTTCGTATTTTATGATAGTTATAATTATATGACAATTTAATTAGTAATTGCACATCACTGTCAATTTATTATTTAACTAGCGAAATTCGAACAAATTATGAATTCGAAGAAGACGAAAGAAGTAGGTAGGAAACGAAAACAAACAGGACGTGCCGATACCACGGAAAATTGTCAAATTCGTAAGTGAAAGATTTCTTAAACTTTTTCAGTTAAAAAGCCTCATAAAATATTAATAATACTACAATAACGATAGAGGAGGCAGCTTCGTTTTCTCGGAGAAGCAAATTTAAAGTTCGCAATAGAATTTGCACGGTGCGATCAGCTCACGTGATGATCAATTCCAAATCAAGTAACAAATCTTCCAATCTGATTCGAAGAAAATAAATGTAATAAGTCCGTTTTTGCAGATTTCTTGATATATTTTCGCAGATACATAATTATCAATATTTCAAACTACTTCTTATTTTGAATGTACAAATAAGTAAATCCTTTATATTATTTCAAAATTATTCTCCTACGAGAAAGAAAGAAAAAAAGAAAAACAAAAACAAAAATGTGACTTACACATATACATTTATGATGCCTTAAAAGTGACCACTACTTGCTAAGAGAAAACAAAAGTTCGATTTTTTCCCATCCCAGAAATTAACGTCAAAAGAAAAAGCAGCGCGTCAGGCGAAGGACCACCGTCGAAACGTACAAGAAATTCACCGCTTAATTTGGCGTCGAGCAACGAGAAACTGAACGATTTTGAAATAGAGGAGCTGCTTCGTAAGATCGTTGAGGTGACAGAAACATGGCCGTGCTATGACCTCGAGAGTCTGTTTGCCTCTCTCGAGATAACTTTGGAAAGGAACGAGGAAGATTTATGCTCGGCGGTGGAGTGTCTCGAACAGTTTAATAAATTAAGAAGGATAAAAGTACACGTGAAAAAGGAGCATGAAGACTGAATTGTCGTATTTTTTGTCTGTCGAAATACATATAAAGCGTACGTGTAATAGTTATCACAGTTACAAGCAATGTATTTATCCTTTCGCCGGCTAATCTGTAATTTTCAGTTATTCACCACTGTAAACCATAACGGTCTAACAACCGCCTTCAAATCCGGACCATTTCATCAAAGAAAATTGTTGCTAGTCTGTTGTGTGTTTTGTTAATAATCTAATGATACATTAGTCGATCATTACCATTGTTCGTGATTGTATGTGTATATGTTACATACTGTACTGTGTTATTGACCTTTTTGTTCAAATATTTTGCAACACGACGTGTTTGTTTCTAACGTGTATAGTATGCGCAAAGTAGCCGTGTATGCAAAGTCGTGGAAATTATAATAAAAACTATTTAATCATTGCGAACTATAATTAAAAATTAATTTTTGTTCTTTTAATGAATCAAGCATTATAGCTCCAGTCAAATTTAATTCTAAAAAAACTAATCATTAAATTATTCGAAAAAAATCCTGCGTCTATTGTACTAACTTTTATATTAAAAACTGAGAATTTTGGGGAATAGGATGTCGTCAATTATATTATGTTACATGTATTTTAAAATTTGTTGGTAAATAACAGTCTAGAACTAGCATGTAACGTCTTTCGCGTCGAAATTGTATAGCATTCGCGTTTCTTCTTTTCTTCAGTAAATAATCGAGCGTCGAAGGGTGAAGGACTAGAGTATCTATAAAAAAGTGTAGAGAAAATTAGAAATAATGGTAAATACAGAAACAGTGAATAGTTTCGAAAATTCTTCAAATTCGATATCCATATGTAAGTAACAACGTTTTTTTTTTTTTTTTTTTTTT
>CAJDYZ010006568.1:43313-69667 GCA_903986555.1 Heterotrigona itama
AAAGTCAAATTTTTATATTATTATTACATCATATTTTACTCACTGCGAGTATCAATTTTGCAAAAGGAATCATGGATCGCAAACAATCCGTTCTCTCGATATTGAAGTTGATTCAGTCAAATGATTATTTTTGAGTGTATTATTACATATATATTTCGTAGCCGCGATATTAATGACTTCGAAGAAATCTGTAAACACGTCATATCTGCTCATCCTCTCCTATTCCTTATGTTTCTCCTTCTTACCCACAAAATGAACCATCAGTATTCATGTTCAATATGATCATTATCATTACGTGAAACAAAGTCTTCATCTTCTAAAGTTTCTAAATTTTTCCTGACTCTGTCAAGAATGTTAAGTATACAGTGAATGTAGAAAGTATTCGTACACTGATGATTTTTAAGCAAATTTTAATATAATTATTGTTTATTAAATAATTTTGTAAAGAAATGAATCTATACTATATTTGGAGTATTCTGTAGAATACATATCACAAAAAAAATATTACTCGTCTACATAATTTGCAAAGTTGACAAAAAAAATTGATAAATCAGCAGAAATATACGAGCGGAAAGTATTCGTACAATTCTCAAGGCATTCTTGATATAACAGAATTTCTAATAATGATTAATCATACTAGCGCAGAGAAATGTTATTAGCTTCACTATTGTTTATAACTTCGCACTATTTAAGAGTATTATTGAAAAGTACCAGAGTTTACGATAGAGAAAAAAAAAAGTTATTAATTTACACAACTAAAAGTTTAGCAGATATTTTACGAATTATTAACAGATCAAAATCTACTGTACAAAATTTATTTGATAGATATGAATTAAGAAAAACTCTAAAAAGTAAGTTGAGAAGTCTGAAGAAAATCAATCAGTATATGGATTATTATTCGGGTTATTATTCGAATGATTAAACAAAATCCAGAAACAAGTACAATAAATATTGTGGACTGTTTAAAAAATAATTTAAACATTGCTAGCTCAATGAGTAACACAGTAGAGGAAAAAAGAAAAGATTAGAATTTGCAAAAAACAATATACGTAAACACATCAATGGAGCATTAGAACAAAATAGTTTTCACAACAAAAGTAATTTTAACTTATATTATATTGTGTGAAGAAAAAAAAATGAAGAATTTAATCCAAAAAATTATTTACTACCCACTATAAAACACGGTAGATGTATTTAGGATATGGTAATGGCATTACAGTTTATTCATGAAATAATGAACGAATTTATATTGAGATTTAAAAAAATAGGGAGAAAACTAAAGACAATTTTCTCACAATGTGAGAATGTGGATTCTACACAATACACCAGCACAATACTTAACGCCTCCATAACCGCGAGATATTAATTTTTTGTAACTTTATTGTAACTTAAAATGAGGAGGTATCAAATTTCTTCAAAAAATGTTCTAAAAAATACACTTTTGGAGGAATGAAACAAAATCCCTTCTTATGTAAAAGCAAATTTAGTAAATTTAATGTCTCATAATGTCTAATAATAATAAAAAAAAAATCCTACAATTAATTAAGAATACATTATAGCATTAATACATTGTAGCAAATTTAATTTAAATTACTTTTTTCTCATTAAAACATATTATTGTCATTGAACAAATACTTTTCGCTCGTATAATTCGCTGTTAATTTATCAATCTTTTTCTCAATTTTTTTCAAATTATACAAACGAGTCATATTTTATTTATGATATACAGATTTATTTATTAATTATTATTTATTAGATGTAAACATGTACAGATTTATTTTTCTATAAAAATTATTTAATAAATAATAATTATATAAAATATTATTTGAAATTCATCAGTGTACAAATACTTTCTACACACACTATAGATTGAATACCACGGAAAGTTTCTTCTTTTAATTTTAATTGTTGCACAGATCGTTTAGTTGTGCCATGTGCTTCACTATTCCTTAGAAAAATAAGTCGATAGACCCGGAGAAGGCCATAAATGAGAGGTCTACGCCTTATCTATCGACTTTTAAACATTTCTGCTAAAAATTCACGCGCAGGTCTAAAAATACGATGGTGCCACATCGTGCATAAAATAAATTTCACGTCGTCTATAAAATGATATAATCGATTTATGAAACGCGATCTAATCTGCACCAATTAAATTCAAGTAAAAAGGACCGACAATATTGTCTTCAATAATTCTTCCCCACACATTGAGCGAAAAGCAACCTTGATTGAAAGTTTGAATCACAGCATGAAAGTGGCTATAGCCCAAATTCTAGTACATATTTTGCAGATTTTAAAACTTCGTATTGGAAAAATTTCGAAAAAATTGTGGATCTTGATTTAATTTCTATAACATTCATCGACAAAAATTATTTCGCAGCCTAGTGACAGAGTTCTTGCAATATGATAGGGATGTAGATCTTTATTATGCGTTGCACAGTCATATAAGAAACTCAATGTACAATGCTACGTAAACTTAAAGCACGTTTATAATCTTAAAAGCGTTGATTAAATGTTTGGAAATCTCGTCGATTTGGAATATTTTTAAAGTTTTATATCACGAGTGACATATTATTGGATGTTCAGTTCAGTTCAGTTGAGTAATGTTGACACGCCTTACTGTGGTAGGTAGCATTACCGTTGCAAGTGTCTTTGATCCTCTTACTGTTCGTAGACGTTATTCTTGTAGGGGACATGTTTGATCCTCTGGCCTTGGTTCTACTACCAGGGCCAATAGATGTATAAACGTATTGCGAGGAACGCATCTTTGGGCAATATCCAGCCCGTAAAGGCCCATAAAGTAATTGCATATATTACTTCATGGGACTTCATGGTGCCTAACGGTGCATCTAGGCTGAGAATGGCCTACCTTCCCAATCACGAGATTGAAAGGCACAAAGAGAATCGGCCGACATGGCATACAATCTGGTCTTACTCAAGCATTCAGCATTCCAGTTCGGTAGTTCTACCAAGTGGCACTCAGAGCAGACACTTTCAATCACAGTGATAAGTTAATATTTACGTGTTGTCTCTACCAACGAATTAAAACGAAGTCTCGAAGCAAGAATCAAGCGCCCATACCCGGAAGAAAATAGATCCAGACAGCATAAACAAGAATAACGCAGCAAACAACTCAGGCTGCCCGCTCGCAGATAAGCAACTCTATAAACGGTGGCAAAAGAAAAGCCACCGAGGAGCACAGTAAAATCATAATCATGAGAAGAAGGGCTAAATCCCTCTTTGATTTGTCACCTACCATCAATTCACAAAATATACAAAGTAACTAAGTAAACCCATCTACTCAACAGATACAGCATTTTTTCTGTCGGTCTGATCAATGACAAGAAAAACAACAACCCAAGCACGGAAATTAACATGAAAAACGACCGCTAAACACACTATCAAGTCCCGCTGCAGTACCCAAAAAGCCCCCCTTATATAATAAACCTTCCCCCCTCTTCCCCTCAATCTATATTCACGGTAAAGTCAACCACATCAAATTACTTAACTAAAAGCTGAATACAATAATGCATTCTAAGTGAAATATACATTCGACAAATTTAAAATAATATTCACCAACGTAAGCAATTTTTTAGAATTCAAAGAAATAAAAGATAATATAGAATCAAAAAGATAATATAGAATATCCCACATATACAATCAATACAAAAAAAGGAAACCCTAAAAGAGCTACTAAAAGGACTTAGCCTTTCTGGAGCCAGAGCTTGTAATAGCATTAAAAGTCAAGGCCCCCGTGTACTACACCAGTTCCAATTCCATACCCCAAAGATATTTTATATACCCCTCACCTTCCTTTTTCAGGTACGTGGAAAATCTCAAAATTTACTGGGAAAAATTTGAATCCCACAAATTCTCCATCCAATGCTTCTGCTCTCAAGCGCATGGTCACACCTCATCAAACTGCAACAAAAAAGCAATTTGCGTAAAATTTGCATGACATCAGAGCCTGCTCCAAAACATTTGATACACTATTTACGCCAACCCACACACTACCCACGTGCCAACTATAAAGGCAACCATCCTGCAAATTATTTTAAGTGCCCAGCAATTATAAATCATTACTCTTCCTTCCTCACAGCATTTGTCTCAATTACTCCCCAAAAGAATCTCATAAAATTAATCTCCCAATCAATTCATAAAATTAGACCTGGTATCACATATGCTAAAGCGGTAACACTGTAGCCGCATTCCTAGCCACAACAAACAAATCACTATGATAATATCAAACTCTCAGACTGAATTAATAAACTCCAATTCACAGATCTGAACCTTTTCCTTAGAATTATCACACTGATGGAGAAACATTATGTCAAATGCACAAATAATCTGGACAAAGTTAAGGCAACAAGAAAATAGTCAGTCTTAAAAACGCCCTTAATATCATCTTATGGAACGCTATTAGCGTTAAAAACAAGAAACTTGGTTAACCTTGAAGATACCAAATTACACCATATTCAGAAAAGAAGGAACCTCCAATCAACAAACCCAGAGACGGAGTACTCATCGCAGTGCGTAAGGACATCCCAACTGAAAACATACTACAAACAACATCTTCGATATTCAAATTCATCTCAGTAAAAACAAGACTATCCCCTATCTAACAGTAGGAGCGGCTTATGCACCTCAAAAAACCAAGATCTTCTAAAGCGACATAGATTCTATTATCCCACTTCAATGCAAAGCATTTGGAATAACCTCAGAAGAAACCTCCACAGATCATTCATAGTTCAATCTATACCTACAGGCAACTGAATTGCACTCCCTCGAATATCCACATCTTTCTATTCCTCATCATCACGTACGTCATATCGTAGATGATCTATTCTCTAAGTGCCATTTCGCGGTGGTACTCTCGCTCCAAACAAGAAACACAAATTCAACAGAACATAATGAAACAAATTGACTGGAACGTGTATGCCAAACACTGTAATGAACTAAAAATAAACCATCTACAGACATGGACGAAGAAATCAGAGCCAAATTAAAACAGCTTTATCATAAAGTAATACATGCAACAACATTCCAAAACCACTGCACCACTACGAATACATTACTACAAAACCTCATAAAAGAAAGGAACAGGCACGGAAGAATTTGTCAAAGAGCTGGTAATCTCATCCACAAACTCCACAATGCTTTTTAATACCATTTGAAAAAGAATAGTAGAAACAAGAAACCAAATCTGGCAGGACAGACTTTCTTGTATCAAGAAAATTGTAGAAAATAGACTATACCCTCTGGCAAATCTATAAAATTACAGAATGAACAAAAAAACTGTTTGTCGATTCTCCCAAGCTGTGAGAAAGTTGACTCGAACCATGACACAATAAGGAAAAACTGAACTACACGGATAAAGAAAAAACTGAAAGCTTCCTGAAAACACACAAAAAAGAAAACTTCCTGAAAACACACAAAAAATTTGAAATTTCTTTCAAATCTACTATCTATCTCTTTGTGATGACTTACGTCCCCTATTGATTATAAGCGCAAACCACGACGATTTATAAAGCTCTACAAATGATACTAGAATACTTCTATTCTTAATTACTTAACAACATATAAGAAACTTTCTTATAAATATTGAATTGATGATTGATTGGCTGGTCATTATATCTGACTATAATATTACGTATGTGGTCTATTCTATTTCTAATCACCTAGACGCGTCTGAATGCTACAATTTTTTAATTTCTTTGTATTCAATGCATTTATACATCAGTGTATCAATGTATGTTTTATACAATGTATTTATGTTTTTATAATGCTGAATGAAAATGATCTTAACTTCAACATTAGCATAAAATAAATTTAAGTATTAAATAATAAAATAATTATAATTCATATTAATTTTTACATTATATTATTCAAAATTGATAACATTTCAATGTCAAAAAAGACGACTATTCGATTGTCTAAATGATACTGCTATCGTCAAAATTAATTTAGTGAAGTATATTTATTTTGTAAAATACCATATACGATATTGAATATTTTTGCAAATATCTCGGAAACTAAGGCCTATAACCAAGGCTTAATATCAAATAACTTCTAAGGAATGTGTTATATGAAAAAATGTAAGTTAAATTAAATTAAAAGTTGCATGGTTCAGAGAGCACATTATGATACATATACTTTTTTTTCTAAATGGAATCATTACGTCATAAATTTCAGTTATTTCCACTTTTTTTTAAATAGAATAATATATATTTTGATCCATTAATCGATAGAGCTCTATATTCTTTATAAAAGAGTATAACAAAAAATTATTAGTTTAGGAGATTAATAAAACCATTAATGTATAAAATTTGGATTCCCAGACGTTCCATTCATACCAATAACATATTATTAAAAAACAAATGCATAAACATGTTTATCAATAAACTACAGATATGTGTTATCTGTTATTGTCTTCAAATTAATGCGATAGTATATTAATTTATCGATGTTCATTTAGTCGAACAGCGTTCAATCACCCCATAAGTGAGATATAATTTTAAGTAAGATAGAAATCTTGATATAGATTGTCTTTTATTCTAAAGATGTATTTCGCAGTAATACTCGTAGCTAAATGAAATCGAAAATAATACATTACTCAAAAGAAGAGATTTTTATTTAACATGAAATTCATCCAGTATTTTAGAACAGGTATCTATTTGTATCAAAAGCAATTTTTCAATCGTAGATGTCTGTCTCTTTCGACTTATTTAAACTTAGTTAAAAAGTTTCGTGGTAATTGGTAATATTGAAAATAGAAACACATGTAGCAAATGTCATTCATGTTCTTGGTGCAATAAGTGTAAATTAGTATTGGACAACTTACTTGACAAAGTAATATTATTCAATCAAGTATTGTACGAATACTAATATATATACACATTCCTATTTTTACGATATTATTATTAAAATTAACTACTCCAATAGCGCTCATTCCGTAAACTAAGAATTACTATAAAAACGTTCGATCTTTAAATGAAGAAGTCAGTAGAGCAAAGAACCATAATTGTCGAATCTCTATCACTTTGTCGAACCATTTTTCGTATTGGCGATTCTTATCTTGCGCTAAGTACGAGAATCTTTTTGCGTTTTCACTGATTGTGAAAAGGAAAACGTCAAAGTTCTTAAACCATAAATATTGGAAATTTAATATTTCTCACACGTGCGAGATTGGATACACTTCACGATATTAACTGATCTCGCTCCAGTTAGCTAGCGATACTCTCCCCTTTTCTTTTTCTTTTTTATCAATTATACTCTCCGCCGTCATCGTGACAGTATCCTTTATCAAGAGGAACAAATTACGAAAATAGCGCAAATTTTTAATTACGATTGATAAACGATTTTTTAATGTGTTATCTACCAATGAGTTTCTTTCACAAATCATATAGTACAATAAATTTAAAAAATATACATTATTGCAATAACAATCCATGATGATTACGAGAAATTCATAAGCAATGCCCCTAGAGTATCAACCAGATGTCGAATTATAAATAATAAAATAATTCGACCAATTCTTCTAGAAGATATCTCTTTAGATATTCGTCCGATAATATGATATCAGAACAATGCCATTCTTTACATGTTGCAAGAAATTTTTTAAATGGTAAATTTTCCAACTGTTGAATTGGAAGAATTCCAATGACGATGAAAGACTTTTCGTAGGATAAAGTGAAAGATGACGTTTGTCATGAAAAACCACGACGGTAGTAGTAGGACAGGCGGTTGTAGCTCGCGACGGCCGCGCATCAGAATTTCTCTTCTTTTTGTCGAAGAAGAATCGTTAAGAATTCCGTGATATACAGAATCTTCATATTTATCAGTCATGAGATAAAGTAGTCTCTACAAGTAAAAATTATCACTGTCGATTAGGCAAGACTAGTTCACAGTCCATTGCTGTTGCAAATTAAATGCACTTTGGAATACTCAGAAGCCATAGTCGACAGTAATACTACATTAATCTGAAGACAACAAGATAGTACATACTTGTAATTTGTGGATAATGATGGTTGTACATGCTTTCCATAATACGTTATATATAGATATGAACAATGAATTGTCTGGGAATCCAAACTTTATATATTAGTGATCTCGTTGATCAAAACGATTTGTGGTCATAAGATCATTTTAAGATCATAATTAATGTGCTATGTCCTATATCGTTGAATTGAAGCAGCTACTATGCTATAAAAATCAGAAATTAATGTCATTAATTTAAAAAATTATGATGATTTTCAAAAGACCTTGAACATAACGTCAACTAGGAAATTTATTTGTCACTATATTTATCCTCTTAAACAGTACAACTTTCTTTTTTGACATCTTAAGTACTAATGGAAATATTTAGATTATGTAACACATATTAGTTTATATAACACATTCATATATTTATACAGATACAGATAAATGGGATCACCTACTATTTTTCTTAGAGGCAAGATAAACTTTGTTAATAAAAGTTATTCAGTACTTCAGGGAAACATAATATGACAGTAATAGTTTTTTTGTAAATTTGAAGTCCATACCTCCACCTTTTTAAATGAAGTAATTTAAATCACACATTACACTAGTCGATGTAGCTCATCATTGTCTATAAAAAGAAGTATTGATTTATATATGTCGACAAGTTTAGAAGATATTTTAATTTTAATTCTATCATATGAAAGATAAAAAAAATATTCTTGTGTTCATATTGTCTTTGCCTTTTATGCACAGATTTTACAGAATTAAAATGCCCTTAAACAAAGACAGGTACACATTAATAAGGCAACTACACAGAAACAAATCTCATAAAAGAAGATATCTAACACTTACAATTAGTCATGTACACACAAACATACATGAAACCTAATATTTAAGTAAATAGGAAACTTATGTACACGAAATCCCACTTAAAATCAGAATTTCAAACTCTCACTAGATATCCTCACATCATAAAGAACACCACAATAATTTATCAATACTTCTCATTTTTAATGAAGAAATTTTTGAAATTTACAATACCACAAGTAAAATGCACGTCTCACAAAACACAGCAACTAAAAACAACTAATTTACGAAAGATTTATGCAGCAGGCTCCTTATAACAAGATATAGCGAGACAACTATACAAGGGAAACTAAAATTAAAAGAAAAAAAATTCGCTCTCTTCGGGTCAAATCGTCATTCTGTATTTTATTGATCTTCTTACGAGTTGAAACATCATTCTGTACGTGAACTGGAGAAAAGAAATCTTAATACAACTAAACATATCTATGTATGTACGTATTGGATTTGCTATTTCAAGAAGATTGCATTATATAAGTTTATACACAGATAGCATGAATCATCAGACAAGCTACACTGACCTAATTGATTTATCATTGATCTCGCATTGAAGAGTGCGACTCAACACATATCATATTTTTATATATACTCTATGCATCCATCCACGATAAAACTAATTAGCAGATTATGACCTTTTCGAAATTATTTATTTCCTATCTGAATCATTTTTTTCAAAATGATTCCAGCTTCTTTGGTACATGAATTTTGTATGTATTGAATTTTTTGTATAATGTGACATTTTTAAATTAATTTATTTTTTACGTATATAGGTTGGATATTTGATGTATATGAATTTGGATTATAGAATTGAAGTGTTTTATATATATATATATATATTGTAAACAAATGTTTTCTGAGAACTCTCCTCTAAGTGTGAATGTTTTGTGGTTGTATTTTAAAATGTTAACTTTGATTTTCTTGCTAATTATTTAATTCTCTGGTACTGATTGATGTTGATTATTCATTGCTGTTCTGAGATTACAAAATCTCTTCTTGAGAACATTACTCATTTATGAATGTGAGATATTATTGATATATTTGAAGTGAAAAAAAAGATAGAGAATTCGACTGTCTTATGATTCTTCTGCTGAAAGAGTGCTCAAATTCAAAACTGGTATTTTTTATTACATTGAATATACAATTTGTAAAATATGAGATGAAGAGCCCTTGGACTCAGATATGATCAGTTACTTCTGTTAACAATCTAAAATATTGTTTAAGAATATACATATGTCTCTTAATATACTTATTATTATGTTTATTATATTATATTTTGTCAATATAATCAATATACTTGTTAAAGAATATTATATTTTTTGCAAAAGCTAAATTGCTGATTTGGAATTAAAGCTTTTTCTTTAATAATAATAATTGCTCCATTTTTCTTGTATATAAAATTTTGTTACTATAAATTAAGAAATTAAATTCTTTCATTTGTACAATTTAGGTTACATAATAAGTTTATACGTTTATATGTTATTATTTATTAGTAAATTGTTACTATTTAAATCATTACTATTTCTTTTAATCCTCCGTGAGCAATCTAGATTGTTTATATCCGGTATCAAATTTCACTCTTGAATTTTTTTGAAATGAATTTTTATTTTTGCTCATTATTCTTTCAAACATTTGATTCAAGGATCAATTATATATTAAAATAGAGACTTCAATAAGTATTTCATTTGTTCAAATTTGTTCAAATTTTTTCAAAAAGTCAAAAACAGTAAAAAAATTAGTCAAACAACCCGGATTGCCCGCGGAAAGTATGAGAAATATAATTGCAGAGAATTAGGAGAAATATGTATAATAGTTTACTTTTAATTTTTTTTTCAATGAGGTGTTTGAATTTTGTTTTAGTTTATACAGTTACCAGTTTATAGCGTTTGTGAAATTTAAGCATATCATTGTTTCTTCAACATCATTAAAATCTAGGAATATGAGTGATGTCAAATTAACTTAATGCCTCTAAAATAATGAATTGAGAAATATTAATGTTTGTTACATCAATTCAGCAGATAAGAATGCCTTATCTGCTGAAGAAATCAACGGAGTAACATATCCGTCTTTCTATCGCTATTTAATGTACTTTTGATAATTGGATTGTAAAGGTTGATCTTTTGGTTGATTTAAATTCTCAGTTCTCAAAGTGCTTTGCATTGAAATCACATCTGAATGCATGTTGTTTATGATTTGCGCAATTTATCGTACAATAATACTTCAGCATTAACTTATAATTTATAATAGTCTGAATGTATCTCCATTGGTGTATCACAATGTTATTTATTTTATTTATGTTACTAAACTTGAACGATCAGTGCAGAAAACAATGTTTTCTTGGTTTTTACGTTCTTCGAAGATGTCTTCTGTTATCCTGGATGATTATTTGAATGGTTATGACCTGCTAGGCAATTTCTTTTCTTACAATGATTATTTTAAGATTACCAATTTCTTTGATTATTTATCTATTTGTTTAAGATGTACATATCAATCTTTATTTATTATAATTTTTAGTTTTTTATTTTGTCATTTTATTTTGTCTATTGTTTTTATATTACAGAGCTATGTTTCATTATTGACAGCCGCACGTGTATATTGATTTTAGAATTGTTTTAATTATTGTTTAATTATTTATTTATAATTATTTTAATTAATAGCTTGTCAATTGTAACTTTTTGCCAATGAACCAAAGTTTATTATATCTTTCGCCTGTTTAATCGATTTATTTTTTTTATAGATGTGAAAAAATTTCCTTATTTAAATATTATATTATACATGCCAAGATGTTTCACTATCTTCTGTTCTAATAAGTTATTTAATTTTCCTGATGGACATATATGTATGTTTTCCGTAATGTATATGAATTTTATGGTTGATTTTAATTCTTTATATTCTTCGTTGAAATTTCATTTTGCTGAAATGATGATATTTTTTTTTCTTTTTTTTTAAGATTTAATGTGGGTTGTAATTGGAGACTAATAAATGTTATCAACTAAAATAAAAATTGTGATATTTAGCATTGTTAACAACTCTAATGTGTATAAAATGTAAAATATACTGTCTCTAGAACACTATTTATTCTGATTTAATGAAATAAAATAAAATAAAGACACGACTTATTGCGTTTTGATTTCGAAAAATTTGTTTCTGAGATATAATTTTAGAAGCAGGTAAAACAACAATCATTGTACTAAACTTTATCTGGTTAAAGGTCTGAGATATATCTAAGAATGCCGTTAAGTATTTCTTTTTTATTAGAGTCTATCCTAATTTTACTAATTAATCTGTGAATTTGTTTGATGAATTGATAATTTGGAATCAATTTTCATTCCTCTGTTGCAAATTTTAATCTACAAAGAATTTTTTGTTTATTATTAAATCTATTATTAAATCTCGAGTAAACTTTTTGGAAGTTAAGTTTTTGTGAATTTTGTATTGGATTTCACCTGGTGAAATGACAAAAAGAAAGAGAATATTTAAAAACAAAAATAGTGGTATTTTAGTTCGGTTTTTAAATCTATTTTCTTGGTTATTTGTTTGATTTTCTAATGGTTGAAATATTTTTAATACGTGCTTGGCAAATGTCTCGACTTTTTTTTTGTTTCGATACTTGTCCATTTTCTATTTTTATCGAATTTTATTGATTGTTTCAAATTGTTTTTTATAGATTTCTATAGCGATTAATCTGTGTTTTTATTAAGCATGAGTTTTTTCAGAAATTGTTTTCTCTTTGAAGAAAGTCTTTTAATTTTTCCCCTGCTTGACTAAGATTTGTTTTGTCATTTTCCTTTATTAATAGTCTTTTGTAAGTTAGCATTTTTCTTATTTCATTGAAATAATATATTAAAGATTTTTGCTTTTTGAAGATGGACTGAATTTTCATACACTGAATTCTGTTTGTTTTTGTGTTATTTTTCAATAATTCTCTATAATCCTCTGGCTAGATTTTGAATTATAATTCCTTATAATTCCTTTTGAATTAATTTCCTCGAGTCTACAAGTAAATACAATTCTTCTACCTCTGTTAATATTTCTGCTAATAATTGTTTAAATATGTTTCGTATTATAATCGGCATAAAGTTATTTTTAACGAAGTTAGCAATCGAGTTATTGATTATACATGAAGATTCTAGTGTATTATTGCTTTTATTCTTTTATAATATCATTTTTAATTTAATTGTTTTGTAATATCATTTTTAATTCAATTATATTATATTTTTTTCTTTTTTTTCTTTATCTAGGATTATTTCCTAGCTTTTAGCTTAAGTTTAGCTTAGAATTTTCTCTTTTTTTGCTCGAAATCTCTCTTTAAAATGTTAGTTAATTTTGGTGAAAAGGTCACTAAAGTTAGTGTACATATCTGTTTAGCTCATTATGGTTGCGATTGATGATACACATATTTCAAATATTCTGTTGCATTTGATTGTTAATAATCGAATTTTATGTGAAAATTTTGGAGCCTTTTGTCATAAAAGTTGATGCTTTGTTAATGCTATTCATAATTATTTAATACCTGTATATACGTGAGCGTCTACGAATATTTAATTTTTTGTATATTAGTGTGGATGAGTTATTCGCGTGCGAAATATAGACAAGCTGTAATTGACAGTAATTTGACCCACTTAATGTTTCTTATAATTCACGCAAACGGCTTGCGTTAATTTACCACTGTTAATTTACATTAATTTTACATTCGTTTTTATATCTAAAAAGCATTCATATTACCGCTAAATGTTCGTCTGAACAAAAATCAATTCGCTAAGTCACTCGGTAAAATCTATATAATTAGTGTAGTGCACAAAAAGATAAAGGATTTTTTGTTATTTTGAAATATTCAATATTAAAAAATTGTATGGAATACAAATAAATACAAAATCTCCGAGACTAGGTATTTTAATGAAGGTATTTTTAATGCCTTAGATATGAGAGACATGAATATATGCATAATTGTTGTGCGCATAATCAGGAACCAGTTTAAGTTATTGTGTTAAATGTGCCAGGTTATTTAAAATTTAATATTAAAACTACTAACGATTAAAGCATAAAATTTCCGTCACAGGCATTAAAAATGAAAAATTTTGTTATACAATAGAATACACAAGCTCCTATTTATACATTTTACGAAAAATCTCTAAAAATAGACTGTTTTATATCTATAAAATATATAACAAAAATTATATTATTGAAAAGTTCCAATTAACAAAAAATTATAAAAAGTACAGTAAACTGTAACAAGTATATAAACTGCGGAGATAACCATCCAATGTTACAAAAAATAACAGATTATGAAAGAACTTCTAAAAACTACAGCCTCAAATACAATAGAAAACAGTTATTGGTTTTACCAATTATACATTAATTGTATAAATTATACATTACGAATATTTAAATAGTAATTAAATAAAAGTAATATTCTATCTCTAGATAGAAACCAAACAAAATACATTCGATAAATATCATACAAATTATGATAACATACAAATGAATAAGTAAAATATATAAGAATAAAACAAATAGATGAATACTCAAACTGATCAAGATATTCAAAAGACTAAAAATAAAAATGAAAATAATGGAATAAAATTCAGCTTATTGATAGAAATTATATGAAAATACCATATTACACATTATATCAAATAAATCAACCATAAGTGAAAACATGGTGGAACAGCTACGATAATAAAAAATGAAATATATATCACAGTACCACTGAAAAGAAATCCAATAATCATCATCGTCTTAGAAGGGATTAAATGCTAATTTATTCAATATATATATATCATTTAGATTTAATATTAATACTTCAAAAACATATTTTCTGAAATATTTGTAAATATTTATAATATTCATAATAGCTAATGATTTTAATGCTAAACATCCTGTTTAACGATTAAAATTAACTACACGTAAGTGAGATATCTACGTACGCTCTTAACATTACAAATTTAAATCTATAAAGATTAGTAATGAATCAACACATCAACCATATCAAACTACCTAATATATTTAATTATGATATCTTTAAAGATATCATTATTAGAAAGATTCTATATATACAGATTCTATAGATGCTTTGAATTCATACAAGATTCTATATATAGAATATGAGTATATTCTATACATACTCATATTCTATATATACAGAGTGGTCTATTTAAGTGAGACCACCTAAATCTTTTCGAATTTTTACCTAATGGTACCGAGAAGCCAATAATTAGTAAGAATATTTTTTCTCAAAATCATTTTTTCGAACCTTTCAAGGTCATTGAAACTTAAATTTATTTATACATCTGAAAATATTTTTTGAACATATTTTACTAGGTACATGGTACAATAAAAAAATATATAGTTATATGAAAAAAACATTAATGACTTTGAAAGATCCGAAAAAATTACCTTGAAAAGAATTATTCTTACTAGCTATTGGTCTTTTGATACCATGTTAAGCAAAAAATATTTTTTGCATCGTCAAAATTCGAAAAGATATTTAGTTTTATTTGAATGGGCCACCCTGTATATAAACAGATCCCAGCTCTGATTATCTTCCATTATGTTTTAACATATACAAACAAATAACGAACATCTGTTCTATGAATAAATTCTACATTTCACTAAATTCAAAGAATACATTAACAGAAAATTACATTGTAATTATCGCTAAAAATTTCTTACCAATTAGAAGAAACATAATTCAAACAGCGTGGATAAATAAAAGATTTAAGAAAAAACTAATTGAAAATATTACAATACTTATAAATATTTTTGAACTAATAAAAAAGAAAATAATTGCAAAAATTTAATAGCAAAGATACAATACGACACATAAAACAACATAAAAAAGGAAATGTATAATCAAGAAGATATTATAAAAAATTGAAAAATTCAAGCACATTTATAACTAAGTGGTAAATATAGACTATTTGAATGAATAAAAATATAAACTATTGCTCATAGAAAATAGCAAAAAAAAAAATGCAATAAATGATCAATTTCAATACATTTACTAAAAATATAAAATGAAATATGGATAAGAACAGACCAAGAAAAAACTAAGAAGTTTGCTATCTTAAGCGATACTTTTGCACTATATAATATACAATTGCCGGTACCTACAATAAAAACACATATTACGTCATCAGTAAAAAAAAAAGAAATAAGTAGGATCATTGGTAAATATGCTAAACTTAAATATTGCTAAACAAAACATCAGGATTTGATCTAATTATCGGACAGACTAAAAAGATATAATACTTCTAACTGTATTCTACAATGCATCAATAAGATTCAATTACTTCTCTATTATTTAGAAAATTGCAAAAGTAGTATAAGGCAAGTTTATGTGAAAAACAGATCTATTTCTTATTATTATTACCTATTAATCTTCCTTATATCTATTATCAAAAATATTTGAGATATTACTATTCAATAGTATGAAACCTGTCATAACGAAAGAATAACTAATCCCTGAATACCAATTTAGTTTTTTAAACAATACAACATATACAGAATGATGAATAACATATTACAGAAGTTAGAGATTAAACTGCACTATTTTTAGATATTGAAAAGGAACTTGACAGAATATAACATAAAGAATTATAATCCATATACTATTTACTACAAATATCTATTGAACAGAATATTCTGTGTAAGTTTCAACAATATTAATTCAAATATTAAATCTTGTCGATAATACTGCAATCTAAAAACGCAGATTTTGCAAGCCATCAAATTAAAAAAAAAATTAAAGTAAACGGAGTTTGTAACATTTGTACTAATGAGAATAAATATGTCAACAATTTCCCTAAATAATAGTTGAACCTACAAACATTCGCCATTTTGATTTATACTTGGACTCCAAATTTAATTGGAAATGCCATATTAAAATAAAAACTGAAATAAAATTACGACAGAAACAAATATTGACATAAATCAAAATTAACTAACTTCTATTCTGTAAAACTGTATTGAAACTCATTTGAACATACAATTTGATACAATTGTAAGGAATAGTTGCTAAGTCATTTATCTGTAATTTGAAGTATTACAAAACGCTATTCTAAGAATTATTGACAATATATACTGATAAATATATAAAGAATAGACAATTAAGAAAAAAATACAAATATCATTTGTCAATATCATATAAATCATAACATCATTTTCAGAGAAAATCATAACACATGATGTAGTGACACAAAAATAACAAACCATCTAAATAAAACATTATATTCTATTAATATGTGTACTAATTGTAAGAAAGAAAAATATCCAATACAAACTATTGTAGTACATCTACAATAAAAAAAATTGTACAATAGATGTTCTTCTTGCTGGAAAATTAATCTGACTGTAATAATGACATCGTTTGCCAAACAAACAGGAACTATTATTTTTTCAAAACAGAATATTTCCGGAAACAATGATTTTTCCTTAAAATATTTTATGCAGCATTTTTAAATATTAAAATTATAAATACTTGAAAGAAAAAAGCATAAAACTTATTAAAAACATGATAATATTAATGATAATATTTTTCTCTCACAAAATAATTGTTAAAATCTTAATTGTAAACTTAACAATTGTTATTTTTTTGATTGAATATAAGTTATAATTCAATTATTATTATTATTATATAATACTAAATAAAATATTAAAAACTTTGTACTTTGAAAATTTTTAATTGATTTCTGTATGGAAATTATATTTTAAACTTCAAATTAATTTCGTAAAAAAATTTTTTTTGATATAATTAAAAGGGAAAAATTTTTTTTTAATACACATATATATATATATATTTATATATTCTAGCATTAAATTATTATATTATATATTTATTACATTAGTAGTATAACTCAAAAATAGAAGGAAAAATGAATTTAAAGGTTTTATGTAACAACTATTGTTTACATAACAACTTTTTTATATACCAATAAATCAATTTTAAAATCAGAGGGCAAATTATTGTTGCAATAAATAAATGATATGTGATATTATTATTTTTGTGATATTATTATTTAAAAATAAAAAGTAAATGTAATATAATTTATAAAAGTAAAAATAATGTTAATGATTTTTTACAATTTCAGTTAAAGAAGAAGATGATCAACTGCCGTAGCGGTTATTGTCCATTTGATCTCTTTTCGGGAGTGGAAACACGTATGAAATCAGCACTAAAAGGATTGCTAAAATCACCACAGAATAATCTTAAAATTTTTAAAGATGGTGTTATAGTTTATGATCAAGAATCAAATTCAAGCGATCTTGAATGTGTCTTAACAGAATGGTTTTGCAATTCTATTAATTTTACGAATAAAGGATACATTGATAAATTCTGTAATTTAATTTGCACTGTTCTTTTACGTCCATTTATTTCCGAAGAATTTAAGTTTTGTACACTTCCTACATATGAATTGTGCACATCTATCGTTGAACAAAATTCGAAAATGACCACATACATTAATCCAGATCTAATAGCAAAAGCCAAGAAATTATTATATTTTGCTGGAGAGGTAAATATTTTATAAATTTTGAATTCTTAACATTTTGTTATAATTTTTAATAGAAGACTGATTAATAATTATTTCAAAATATTTCACATTATAATTTGATAATTATGAAATTAGTTGCATGTTAATTACGTAAATACATATTTGTCAAAGTTTAACAAAGTTTAAATAACATTAATTTATTTTTTTACAGATGTGTAACTTAAAAGAGGAAATATTACCAAATAATTCGGTACTAGAACGAATACTTCATATGCAAAGGTTACCTTTCATTAGTTCAGAATACGTTTATAATACATATTTAAAGTTTCGTTCGTGGTTGACTGACGATATTATTTATTCTAATTTAATAAATACGATCAAATTTAATGAGTATGAAATATCTTGTATCAAGCAAAATGTAAGTAATTATTTACATACTGTAATACTTATTTTCATTAAATAATTAAAGTTTTATTGTGAATTACAAAAGAGAATTATTTACCATTATATGTAACTGAACATGTATACAGGATGAATCTAATAAATAACTAGGTCGAACAATAAGAACAATAATCTATATTGAAAATACAGGAAAAAATTATAAAAGAAAATTTTACATTGTTTAAGAAGCCCTATCATCATGTGAAATGATTTTTTATAAAAATGCATTGATGCAATTGCAAAGAACATTGCATTTGTCTTTTAAATTTGAAATACTTCAAATATTAATTTTTTTCAATGCTGTGTAATAACATTTCTTTATTTAGAGTGACATAATTAATCAATTCGTAGAACAAAAGCCATTTAAAAAGTTAATGCAATTGCATTTTGCAATTGCAAATGGAGCTTCTTAAACAATGCAAAATTTTCTTCTACAATCTTTTTCTGTCTTCAATGGAAACAGTTATAGTCTGGCCCAGTTACTAAATATATATGTATATATTTTGTAAAAATATATTTTTATACTGAAATATTTTAACGATTTTTTTATTTTTCAGAAATCTTTAAATCAAGTGAAGAGCCTTCAAACATTAAAACAAGTTCATATACAAACATATGCCAAAAATAGTACAACTTCTAACAAATCAAAAGTTATTGACGATTGTATTATTGGCAACAAACATATTAATGAACCTAACGAAAATTTTCTTATATCGAAATCAATTTTAATTCCAATTGAAAAAAATAATTTTCGCTACAGTAATGTAATAAACAGCGAAGATAAAGTACATTATAATGAAAGAGAAACATATTTTTATGTAAATACTGAAAGTATATTATGCTTGCAGAATTACCTCTTATTTTCGTGTGCTAGAGATTGTTCAATATTGATGTCATTTCGAGAAATAAATCCGTAAGTTTCAAAAATATTTTATTTTGTAAATAATGAATAATATACTATAACAAAAATATTTAAACAAGATTTTAAAAACTTATGTAACTAATCAAATTTTTAAAAATTTATATACTAATATTTTTCTTTTTTTGCAATATAGGAATACCGTATCATCTACCATCGATAATAATATAGTGCAACTTCCGGATGGACTTAGCTTTATTTACAATATCAGAATTTCTGATATAGATCCAAAAAGCTTACATTGCATTGAAAAACATCGCCAACGAGATATTGATGTTTTAAATTCAGTAATATCTTTTCTAGAACAAGATTTTATAATTAAAAATCAAAATTCATTTGAAAAATGATTATCATAATGATAATTTTTAATCAAAATTTTGTTCTATAATGTTCCTATATTTCATATCTTCTAAAAGTATAGAAATTATATAACATATACTTCGAATATACGTACATATCTCTTCGTATGGAAAATGTACAGGGTGTTTGCGTTATTTTTATCCAGCATTTTTCTCGGAAATAGTAAACAAGAGGAAAAAATGGCAGAGGATAAAGTAATACAGTAATGACCAACACAGTAATGTATAACAATTTTTTATGTTTGCAATATTTTTTACGAAATTAAAGTTATCTTTAATTTTTTATATAGAGTGCTATTTTTTTCCAAGAAAACCGCTGGACAAAAATAACGCGAACACCCTGTCATATCTAACAGGCATGTTTCTAGGCATCTATAGTACAAGTATATTATATTATATTATATTATATTATAAAGTAGTAGTTCACAAAAATATATACATACATTCTCTATTTATTTAATGTTATATGCAGAGTAGGCTGCAAAGCGGTCACTATTATTTGAATTAGTGAATTCTGAAGCTCTAGCTCAAAATAAAAATTTTTAATATCGAATGAAGAATTTACTAAGCATTCAAAAGCATCATTTTTGTAATAAAAAATCATCTTGAGAAAGATATTGAAAACCATCATTTTTTAAATAAAAAAAGAATTTCAGTCAATCATTTTGGATTTTTTAAATAACGCTATATATTTTTTTATGATATTTTACATTATATTAAGTGATGTAATACATGTATAATCTTAATTATTCCTAAAGTAGCATTACGATTTTGTTAACAATAAATCAAAACAAACAAATGAGAAATTAACGATAAAGTAAAAAATAAAATTGTAAATTAGAATTCAGAAATATTTATTATTGTAGTATTAGATAATTGAAATGAAATAATTACTCTCATAAATATTTGAACATCGAAGTAATTGCGAAATATTTATTTATTGTGTGAATAATCAAAATTAAAGATGATTTCGATATTTCAAAAATATTCAGATATTATATTTAACTTTGCGGTCGAAATAATCGAAAAAGTCGGTAAGGTCAGTGAAGTGGTTCAACTTAAATGTTTATGCGCATAAAGTAGTAAAAATAGAAAGTAAGATAGAATAATTGTTTGTAAAATTAGTTTGATGCCTATTTTTATTACGAAAATAGATTGAAAAGACAAAAATACCTCGTTCCGAGTTCAACAACTGATTATCACAGAGAAAAAAGAAAACCGTATTAAGAAATTGATGACTTAAATATAAATAAGAGTATCGTCCTAGATATAATACGACGATACACTGAAGAAAATAGGCTTGAAACAATCCTGCAAACGGGACGACCAAAATCACTGGACTTGCGCGAGAAGAATAGAATTATATGAAAAGTCGAGAATAATCCCAAGATAAATACTATACTAAAATACTCCAATACTAACTAAAGAATTATGTGAAGAAACCGGAAAAGTAATACATATTAATACATTTCGTTATATATTATATGAGATATAGCTCAGAAGAAGCCTTTCATAAATGAAATTAATCAAATGAAACGATTAACATTTATGGAAAACTTTAATTTTAAAGAAAAAATGTGGCGGAATGATGTGATTTTTGCGGACAAAAGCAAGTTTGAGATTTATGGATGTAATAGACAGAAAATAGTATGGCGAAAAGCAAATAAATAATTTAAAAGAAACAATCTTTAACAGTGAAAATGGATGTAAATGATACTTGTAAGTTTTATTAAGATAACGATTCGAAACAAATCTCGGATTGTTCAAGAATATTTATTGTACAAGCTAAGTACTGCATCCTCTTCAGATTTAAATCCTATTACAAAATTATAGAATTCATTGGATCGCAACATTAAAAAAAAAAATTCTAATCAGAACACAAGAAGAATTGAAAAGTCGCTTAATAGGAGGGTGGAGAAATATATACCAAAGTTATTTACTTGAAATAATTTTGAACACGCTTACACGTTTGAAAAAGGTTATTCGACAAGGATTTCCAACAAAAATATTATAAGAATAAGAATATATAAGAATTGTTACAATTTAGTTTTTTATGTATTACAAAATAGTTATGTACTATTAAATCCGAATATTTTTGAGACATCTTGATTATTTGAGACTGAATCTTTTAATCTTGATTTTGAGACATTAAATCTTTTAATCTTGGTTATGATTTATTATGTACAAAATAGTAAAAAATAAAGTTTGTATTTTTATATGTATACTAGAATAAGTGTCCATCATACAACAATAACTTCGGTAAACACATAATAAATAAAGATACCAAGTGATAATTTTGCAACTGCTTCGCTGTCTGATTATTTATGAGTGACAGTGTGTATACAGTACATCATCAAACTTTTGTAATTCAAGAATATTGTAAAAAAATATGTGATATCATTTAATAAATATAAAATAATCCGTTTTTAATGAAAAAATAATGCTTTTGAAATTATTTATTTAATATCAATAAACTTGTGTACAAAACATTTTTTTCTTAAACTATTATTAAATATCAGATTTAAATATCATAATAACTGATTTATGTTATCATTCCATATCAACATAATAATCAGCAGATGATTTAAGTAAATTTGTTCTAAATTTTAAACATTAATATTTGTACACATGTTCAGTCAAATTATTTTTTTATAAAATTCTTATACAAGATATGAGATGGGGAACATAAATATGAAGTGTGTAATTATATATTTTTAAGATTATTCATTTTATTTATTCAAATAAGTAGATAAATTAGCTGAAAATTTTCATATATAAAATTTTAGCTATTATTAATTAGCTAAAATTAAATTTCAATATATATTTGTGATCTTAGTTATATTGTATTTTAAATTAATACCTAACAAAATGAAATGAAAATACATATGAAAATATTTATAATCGTTTATTTACTTAAATGCATAGACATCACATTGAATTACATATCATGTTAACCTAAAATATTAATCTAATTTATTAACCTAAATGTTACTATATAGAAATTTAATAAATGAAAATGATTTACATTACGTGCTATTAAAGTTTGTACAATCATTAAATTAAAAGTTAGAATAATTTTATTTAACACATTTTAAACTATTTACAAGTATCAATTGCTGTAAAGATGTATATTATAGTGTACATCAATTAATAAATGTTTTAATGTTTTGATAGTGTATATCAATTAATAAATGTTTTAATTTAAAGCAAATCAAATGTATCTTAGATTTATAAAATATTTTATAATATATCTTTATAAAATAATATTTATGTTAAAACTGTTTAACATAAATATTATTGCTGTATAAAATGATGAAAAGATTTTCTCTGTTATTAGCAATACAAATGTATAAGTGTATTAAAATAATAATAAAATATTTTTATTAATACTTTATCATACCTTGCAATGACTATTAGGCCATTTTTAATTCAATTCAATTTAATTTTATCAGAGTTTTTCAATTTAAAAAAAAATATATGTAGTTTTCAGAAATAAATTAGATTTTTCAGAAAAATAAAAGGTTCAATGAAGTATAATAAAAATTTACATTATACATAATAAAAATTTATTCATTTACAGGATAAAACTAAATCATTGTAATTAAATTGTATTAAATATATTAAGTATATTTGAAGAAAAAGATGTGCAATTAAAAATATAAGTTAAATTTTCATTCTAATTAGCCATTTGTTTTTAACACATTAATAAAACAAAAATTATTTTATTTTTAATTCATCAATTATTTTAACAAATATATAATAAATCTATTATGAAAAATTTGATTAAATCTTTGATAAATTAATTGTCTTGTACGTAATAGTATCATGAATGATATGGGGTGTGGATAAGTTGAAATTGCTATACCAACTATTCAAAAGTGTATTAAAGAGATTTAAAAAAATTAAAAATTCTACTTTAAAATATAATTTCTTTGCAACAACAATATATGAGTAATATATAATTATAAATTATAAATTTATATTATAACAAATTAGTTGCGTTAATAATTAAAATAAAAATTCACTATTCAATAAATAAATGAATAAGAATTAACAGTTATATTTTAAAAGTTATATTTTATAAAATATATTTAAAAAATATATAAAATAGTTTATACATAAAATAAATTATTTTATAAATAAATTTATTATTTAATAAATTTATAATAATTTATATCTATATTAATAAATAAAGATTAATTTATTAGAAAATAAATTTATAAGTTTCTAATATGTACAATTTGAAATATTACATTTTTGTACTAAAATACAGTTAATAATTTAGAAGCTAGAAATACATATTTAGTTTTATATACATAATAAGGGTGTTGGAATCTTTTCATACATCCCTAAATACCGTGATTTGATTGGTCAGTTAGAAGTAAACGTCGGATAGCTTCGGTTGGCATCGGTTCCATCTGTGAGGATCTTCGTCCCCACTGTAATTCTTGTGGCTCTATCACAACCCACGGCGCCCCTCCCCAATGGGAGAGAAAGAGCAAGCAACTGCAGTGCTCTCTCGACTGCCAGTTGACGTTCGTAAATGGCGACGTATCGATGTCGAATGTACGTAGCGAACTGGTAAATCGTCGTACGTGATGACGGCTCGTCACTGAACCTCGGACGGCGATGGGCACGCAAAAGCCGGAAGAATGGGCGAATTTGCTGATCACACGTTTCGAGGAACAGGTACATTCCAGCTGTGACTTGAAGTACAAATCTGTTTAGCTTTCCTTTCTTGTCCTATTCGTCTTCCTTCTTCGTGACCGCCCCTCTCTTTCTTACCTATTCTTTTCCGGTGCTTTTCATATTCTTTCTCACTCTTTTTCTCTATTTACTTTCTGCTATGTTCTTAATCTCTTCTTATACTATTCTTTTTTTATTCTTTTTTTTTATTATATCTCTCTTTATTAGAAGATTATTAATTTAGAGAAAATTAATAATTTTATTGTTTTCCATTTTCACAAACAGTATTAAAGAAATAACAGACAACATTATTTTACAAATAAATAAAATTATTTTAGTTTATTATTTTTATACAATCAGAAAAATCGGTAATAGTTTAATTGCTCGTAAAAATTTGGCTAAATATGTGTAATATGATTTTAACATGATTTCTATAAGTAGCTGTGGAATAAGTGCAAGAAACGTAATTTTCATTGGCAAGTGAATATTCAGGAAGTGATAAAACATAGAGTGATACAAGTAATATTGAAATTGTAACTTTGGTACCAATTAATTTTTGTTAATTAATTGATTTTTGAACTTTCTAATTATCATCTATTTAAGTGCAGAAATTCAATTCTTTTTATATCTTGTGTGACAAGGTATAATATGAAATAATTAAATGTTTCTACAGATTACTGATGGCCATAACAGTCATTTAAGTAGAATTTAACACTTTTTATGTTTTTGTATTTCTTTTGCTTTACCTAATTCTTTCTCGTCTATTAATCACAGGAAAAACAAAAAATATTTTATACACAATACTTAAATATTATTTAGCGATAACAAAAACAACAATTTAGCTAAACAAAAAGTATTTTATACACAATACTTAAATATTATTTAGCGATAATGTTTATTGTACAGATGCAGCGATTGTAACTTCTCACAGTCTAGGATTTGCTTCAAATGTAAAATAAATTTTAAATGACGTAATAACCCTAAAACAATTTCATATATTTCGCACTAAATAAAATAGTAAATAATTAGGAATTATAGAAATTTCAATTATCGTTGTTCTTATTATTAGAATAACAATGATTAGTATCGTTATATTTTCGAATGTATCGTCATTCATTTATTCGTTGATTCGTTCATTCATGGGAAGATGCTTTCTCGCGGTCTCCTCCCTTTACGCGCCGTGAAGTCCACGGTTTGACCTTCGCCCCTTTTCCTTTTCCTCTCTACCCCACAGCTACTCAGTTAAGATACATATAGGGTGTTCCAAAATTGTGCTATTTCAATAATTTTTTGAGTATTATTTCTATTGAAATAAATAAATTACAAAACTATAACTATAGTGTATATTAACTTGAAATTTTGAAACAATTTATTTTTTATTTTGAGTAAAAATGTATCATTTGAAATTCAAAAACTAAAATATATTTTCAAAATAAGACTAATTTTGTTTCTTTCTTGTAATGTTCGTTAATCATTTTGAAACGGTCAGAAAATTATATTCTATAAATATAAAGTAATTTTATATACGTTGCATCAGTAATTCTAATTCTAATATATTTATGACAATGCTAAAGACATATATATATAATATATATATATGTATATATATATATATATATA
>CAJDYZ010006568.1:69693-83358 GCA_903986555.1 Heterotrigona itama
TAAAAAGATTTAGAAATAAATTATTGGCATACCCTATAGAGTTCCATTCTTCGTAACCCTTCCATACCTACACAACGTCGTTTCCGTCGTATCACATGAATGAAAATTGCATTGACTTCGCGTACAACTTATTGAAGAATTTGAATTTATGGTTATACTTTCATTTATATTTGTAACTTTTAACAAGTAACATCCACGTTAAACAAAAGTATTTAAAATATTTACACACACACGTACTATATATTATATATATTATATATTATATATATAAAAGAAATAGTCTTAAAATTACATTAAAAAAAATTAGGAAATGATTGAAAACATATAGTGCTTATACTATATTTATTATAAGTACAAACTATGATGATGTACAGATCCTTATTTTATTACTTCTTATATTATCATATATTAACATTTGAGTTGACTTTGGTGGCAATAATACTTCTAAATCAGTATTATTAATTAATCAAAATTAAATTAATAAATTTATTATAATATGCATTAATAAAATTTCTTTTTTAAATAATTCTTTTTTTTGTTTATTTAATAAGTATTTAATTTTTAATTTATTGACAACATTATTATATAATAAATGTTTTGCAATTTAAATGGTATTCTCCCGAATCGGAGATTGATATCTCCATTATCTTGTGATGAAAATGAAAATATGATAACAAGAAAATATAATTAATTTTTTCAACATTTTATTCAAAATTTTCTTATAATGCTTATATTTGTTTAAAATTTATAATTTTATAAATAATATAATATATTATAAAGTTAGCATTATTCTAAATTGCCAGTTACAATTACTCTATTTCATGACAGAACTATTTCTATGCTTTATTGATATATGTAAGTTTTGTTGATATATGAATTATATATATTTAAACAAAAACCATATGTGATATATATGTATGTATATCTTTTGCAAAATTTGATCTCCTTCACTTGTTTGTAATATTCTACTTATAATTCTACTATAAAAATCATTTTGTCGTTAAAATCATTATCGACAAAAAAATATATATAAAATCGTTATAAAAATCATTAATAAAAATTTGGATGAATAACTTTCCCAAATATATTAGTAAGTTTCCATGACTTTTGCAAACTATCTAAATATTTTTTAATTTTGTAAATATTTATATTTCATTTTCATCCAGCCAATATCTTCCTTTGAATTTTGTTTATAAGAGTTCTTGCAATTTCCAGTTCTTTCCAATACAATGAATTTTAGATTTACTTCTTCCAAAAGTATAATTTTATAAAATTTACTAGCTATAATTTTATAAAATTTTCTTTTTCTTTTCAAAATCT
The DNA here is from genome assembly GCA_903986555.1 of Heterotrigona itama. Lineage (NCBI taxonomy): Eukaryota > Metazoa > Arthropoda > Insecta > Hymenoptera > Apidae > Heterotrigona > Heterotrigona itama. The sequence goes on from CAJDYZ010006568.1 coordinate 71,014, forward strand.
TTAATATCAATTTCCATTTTAACTTTTTATATTCATAGCTTTTATACTACTATCATGATCAATCATACTGTGGGAATTGTGAAAATAATAAAAATTGTTGAACTATTTTTTACTAATACTATCATTAATTTTATTGATATGATATTTATATAATTTAATATTAAATTAATATTTATAATTTTTATATAATTTATATTTATATTTATATTTATAATTTTTATATAATTTATATTTATATTTATAATTTTTATATAATTTATATTTTATTTGTTAAAAGTTAAATATAAGTATGTAGATACTTTTACCATTCAGTAAATCCAATCAAATTCTGTTTACATATAACTTCTAAATTTTTTGTTAAAGATATGCAGTAATGTCTCCGATTAGTTGATAAAAATACATATAAAAATCTGAATATATGAATAAATGTTCTTAAATAAATATTTGGTTTTATGTCTTTAGTTTTATTACTATTAATTATTTGTCATTACTAATAGTTTTTTAGAATAATAACTTAATAACTTAAAAAAATTATTCCTTTTATAAATATTTCTTAAACATATTTAACATTTTGATATATGATTATAAATCTTTAAGTTATCAAATAAAAATAAACCGTATATGAAAATAAGGAAAAAGAGAAAAGGCAGCTATTAATATATCTATGATACATATAAAATTCTATATTAAAACTCAGAAATATTGCACTTTATTATACATTATATACATAATATTAGTTAGATCAGTGAATAGGAAGTAATGCAATAATTTTATTCATTCATTAAATTCATCATATTAATTAGTAAAAATATATAAACAATATTACTGCAAACAATTCATAATTACATTATATTATATATTTAAAATTTAATACTTTTTGTAGTTGCCGTGCCACAGTGGCCCTCAAACTACTCATTCTCGTATGAATGAAGAGAGAAACAAAAAATGCCTAATACAAATTTCTCGATATCGTTTCTCTCTTGTAATATCCAGTCTTACCAAAATACTTCAGAACGTTAATGAAATGGTGCCATGTATTGGTGGGCAACGTATATTTCATAGTACAGATCAAGATCGGCATTGTTATGAATCCATTACCATTATTTTAGACACTTTGGAAAAGTGTCTTGCAAATCAACCAAAAGATACAGCTAAATTCGATGAGGCTATGAATGTAAAATTTTTGCTTAAAGAGATATGTCAGTTTATAGGTAATTATATTTCGTAAATGTTTATATGTCTGTATTGTATTTATATTTAAAAGTATATTTGCATTATATTATATAAGTATATTATAGTAAATTATAGTATATTATATAAGTATATTATAGTATATTATAGTATATTATATAAGTATATTTGCATTATATTTAAAACGCTATAGAGATTTAATAAATAAAAATATTATTTCTAGATATACCAAATGATAGTCCACAAAATGCTCACTTAAAAAATTTGGCAAGCAAGGTTTTGTTTGCATTAAGTTTAAATTTCTTTAATGCTGTATTTAATAGAATATCATCTAGACTTCAAGAACTAGCAAAATGTGGAGATGAAAATGCTGATTATAGTGATATTGAATTAATTCAGCATATTAATGTGGATGTATATAGGCTAACAAAACTTTTAAATGGTAATTTATCATATTCATTATTCAAATATCAATGTAATATATATTATATTTACACTTTGTGCGCGCGTGCGTGTATGTTTTATCAGATTATATAGATTTTTTTTGTGCAAGATATATAATTATAATTCTTTTATTGATGTATATAAAATCTGTTGTTGTATTACAGAAGCGATACAAAAATTCAAACAACTTAAAAAATCAGCTCATATAGTTCTTATGAATTCTTTGGAGAAAGCAATTTGGAATTGGATGGATACTTATTCTTACGAATTTGCAGATCTTCAAAAAAAAGCTAATGAAGATTTAGGAAAAGCTTGTGAAGAACTATTTGATGTCCTTGATACATTTGCAGACAATAAAAAAGGAAGAGCTGCTGCTGTCTGGCCTTTACAAATTATGCTTCTAATACTTTCACCAAAAGTTTTGGAGGAAATAGTTAATGCTGATTTTAGTACTCTTTGTTCACCAAGGCATTCAAAGAAAAAGCAATTTATTGACAGTATTAAAAGAGGCCTAGGAATGCACGGTAGTTCTAGTAGGCATTTAGTGGAAGCTGCAGCAGTTACTTGTATCAAACTTTGTAAAGCATCAACTTATATTAACAATTCAGATTCGAATAATGTTATCTTCGTACTTGTTCGACATGTTATGAATGATTTGATGGTACTACTTTTTAATCCAGGGAAAGTATTTTCTCGTGGTCAAAGCTACGTTGCCCAAGACATCGATCTAATGATAGACTGCTTTGTTAGCTTCTTTCGCATTAAACCTCATAACAACGAAGTATTTAAAGTCTGCTTGAATCTGAATTATCCATCGACATACCAATTTGTCTTGGTTAGCTCATTATACAAGTAAGAAAAGAAATATTTTTATCATAATTAAAAAATATATAAAGAAAATGAGTTGTTAGTTTAAAATTTAAATATATTGAACTTTCAACTTTCGAACATTGAAAAGTCGAACAAAGAATTATTTGTCAGAGTTGAATTCAACGAATAAAATTTTATTTATTATTCAATTGTTGCTGGGATCTGTAAAATCAGTATGAAAACAGTTTTTCTCTTTGTATCGTTATTTATTAGTATATGAAATCTTGTTCAAATATTTTGCCACTCTTTATCTACTAATGTATTTATTTTAAACTTAAGTTTTATATAAATAAAATATAAAATCTTTTAAATTGGGTAAATTTTAAATTTTGGCGGCTCTGGAACGGATTAATTCAATTTATATTATTTTTTATGTGGAAATTTAACTCGGAAGTTGAATCGTTTTCTGGAATAAATTGTGTTTAGAATTGGAGAGTGTTTATTATTGTATGCAATAATAAATTTTTATTTTATAATTTTTTTAAAAATAATATTAATAATTTCTATTTCAGAATTGTAACTCAACCAAGACTGCCATGGTGGCCTCAAATAGATCTTCTGTATTCTCGTAGTGCAGAACTTAGAAATATGTTTACTGATATTTTAAATAAGGTCACACAGAGTTGCATATCACATACACCGTTGCGAATGATTCAAAGCTTAACACTTAAAGGTAAAGAACAAAATAAATACAGAGAACGCGGAGAAGAAGTGTCAAGTTATAGAAATTTACTTTTATGGATGGTGAAACTTATTCATGCTGATCCTATGTTACTATTAAATGTAGGTATTTTATATAAAAATTTCAATTTTAACTTACAAAATAATCGCTATGTGATTCATATTTCTTATTTTACAGAATCAAGGAAAAGCTGGCCATGAAATTCAAAGTTCAACTTTAGAACTAATTAATGGTTTAGTTTCTTTAGTTCATCAACCAACAATGTCAGACATTGCTCATGAAGCAATGGATGCATTGTTGATATTGCATCATCCAGATAAAATAAAAGCATGGAATCCAGAATCACCAATTAATACTTTTTGGGATGTTAGTTCACAAGTTTTGTTCTCAATTTCCCAAAAATTGATTCAACATCAAATTGTTAATTATACTTGTATTTTAAAATGGCTTAGAGAAATACTAATTTGCAGAAATGCTTTTCTGGCACAAAATAAGGATTATGCTAATGTGGGTAGCCAGATTGCTGTTTGTAAGCAAGCACATATTAAACTTGAGGTTTGTTTAAATTTATAATATATTACAGATTTGTTTCTTTTAAAAATATTGTCATATTTGTTTATTTATTGTATTTTATTTGTCAGGTTGTATTTTTTATGTATTTATGGAGTATAAATGTGGAAGCAGTCTTAATATCAATGTCTTGTTTTGCGTTACTTTGTGAGGAAGCAGAAATTCGTTGTGGTAGTGATGAAGTAGCAGTAACTTGTTTACTTCCAAACTATCATTTATATCTTGAATTGGCACAAGCTTCTACTGTGTTAATCACTGGTGAGTGAATGTTCAAAATATTCAATCTTTATATAAAATATTCTATTTTTTCTAAAATTAAAGTAGAAATTCGAATCGAAAGATAACTGCAAAATGACATTACAATCTTAATTTTGTTTTATTATGATGTATAAAAAAAGAAATACTTTTATTCTTTTTAAAATTACTTTATGATTTTTTTATTTACTTTTATTTCAATATATTTTGAATAAAGTTATAAAATATTAATTAAAAATAAATTTCTAGTATGCATATTTACTAAAAAGATTAACATAAAGTAACATTTTTTAAAAATTAGTTTCGGTTCGGGTATCTACTTACGATCATTTTACTTGAATTCAAACATTCATTCATGAATTTTTGAATTCACTTTGTATTTTGATTAGTATAACCCTTATATGGCTGCAGTAGAGTATTAAAGACCTTGTTACCATAACAGCCAGCGGGGAAAGTAGGCTATGCTATCACGATTATAATTGTGGTAAGTGTTATTCAAAATATAATTTATATATATGTATAAAATTAAGATTATTTTGTTGTTTTTTTATTCTAATAATTATCTAATATACGCAGTACATTATATAATTGTTTTGTGACTAATGTTAATACATTTCACGAACCTATTGTATCCTTTTTAGGACGTGCTGCTTTACAAAAAAGAATTATGGTCTTATTGAGGAAAATAGAACACTGTGTAAATGGCATACAGTCTGTATGTATATATATATATATATATATATTATATATATATATGTATGTATATATGTATATGTATATATATATATATATGTATATATAATATTATATTAATATAGTAATGTTCTAATTTAAGAAGTAGTTTTTTTTTTAGTTTTTAAAGAAAAGTATATAAATTATAGTATATTTTAATAGTCAGACAACGGTATCTGTAGCAATGAGCCAAAAGACTTGTTACCAAGTCATGCTGAATCGGAATACTTCTATGTTGTAAAATATAGTTTTGGATATATTATATCTATTAGATATATTAGATATATTATATTAGATATATTAAAATATATAAAGGTGTATTTTTTACAATAAATTGTACACATTTGGGAGATTTACAAAATATTTAGTATAAATGGCCACTATAGATTTAAATGATTGTTTACAATAATTCGACTATATGTTCGTGAAGATATAAAAATCATTATAACGAAAACAATTGATTCAGCACCACGATCCGACTATTAAAAATATCATAATATAAATAATTTTATAAAGTAATTCCACTTGTTGTTTGTTTAATAAAGAAAAAAAATAATATGAACATAAAATATTTTTCTTTTGTAGGCTTGGGAAGAAACGTTTAGAAATTGGGAAGTAACTTCGCGTCAGTTAGTGAATTACCCCAAATCTAAAACAGAAGATAGTCAGATAGAATCATTCCACCGAAGTATGGGGAAGCGAAGAGCATCACATCAAAATTCAGAACACGAATTAGAAGAACAAATTAACGAATGGGCTAATATGACAGGATTTCTTTGTGCTTTGGGTGGAGTATGTTTACAAAAACGCTCTCCAAATAGATCATTATCAGGAATGCCTCCAAATCCAGAACTGAAAAAAAGTTCAAAACAAGAACCCACATCTTGTTTATCAAGTCCAAGTCAGGAAGTACAATATTGTACACAATTCGTTTATAATTTATTACGTCTATTAATTTGCAATAATGAAAAATTTGGAAATCAAATTCAAAAACATGTTAAAGAATTGGTTGGCCACGAAATGAGTCCTGCACTGTATCCAATTCTTTTTGATCAAATTAAAAGCATAGTTGAAAAATTTTTTAATCAACAAGGACAAGTTATAGTAATGGAAGTTAATACACAATTCATTGAGCATATAATATTCATAATGAAAAATATTTTGGATTCTAAAACAGATCAACCTTCTGAATATCTTGGAATGACCAGTATAGAAGGAATGATGTTAGCAATTGTCAGATATGTTAGACATTTAGACATGACTATACATTCTATTCTTATTAAAACAAAATTGTGCCAACTGGTTGAAGCAATGATGAAAAGACGAGATGATTTAGCATTTCGACAGGAAATGAAATTTAGAAACAAACTTGTCGAATATTTAACTGATTGGGTGATGGGTGCCACTCATCAAATTACTCCATCTACTAGTGGAGACTTAACTATTTATACGCGGTATAAATTATATTAAATAAATTTATATTAAATAATGTTTTCTTTTTTAATATAATTTAATAATTAATAAAACTGAAATATCTAAAATCTGAATATCTCAGTTATTGGTTGAAAATAACAAAAAAAAAGAAAATAATAATAACCTGATGTTTTTTAATGAGTAATTATGTAAAAGACATGTGAAAATCAACTTTGTTTTTTAAAAATGAAATCATAATTTTTAATGCATTAATAAGTCCATCTCGGTATTTTTTATAAAAAAATTTTATTAATCTATTTATGGAAAACCATTAGTTTAGTAGATTTACTTTAATTTTGTAAAGTCTATTGTATGAAAGATGAGGATAAGAATACAATTAAACTAGTTATATGTTGTTTTGTATTTTTTGTAAACTATGCTAAGATGAACTTAATACATTAAAAATTATATGATTTCGTTTAAAAAAATAAAGTAAATAAATAGTTTCTATCTATGTTTATTTATCAAAAACTATTAACCTCAAACCTTGATGTGTCTTTTAACACCAATTAAGTTTGGTCGAAGTTTTTTTTCTCTCACCACTAACAGCAAAGATATTTAGATGACCTGTTTTAGGTGCCTCACTTTATATTATTACGTGTACAATAAAAATTTTGATAAAACTGATACTTAATCTGATAATGCATAAGAAAGAAATATTATTGAAACATATTGAAATAATCAAATAATTAATTATCAATTAATACTAAAATTTAACTATATTTTATTTATAGAATTTAATTTATCATATGGCTAGTAATTAGTTATTATAATTTTGTATATGATTATATATACTTGTATATAATAATAAATTATAAATATATATTAAATATGTATATTCATTTTGTTTAATTTTTTAGAGACTTGGATCAAGCTTGTATGGAAGCAGTTGGAGCATTGCTACGAGGTCTGCCTCTTCAACCTGAAGAGTCTGACCGTGGTGATTTAATGGAAGCAAAATCTCAATTGTTCTTAAAGTACTTTACCCTTTTTATGAATTTATTAAACGATTGCAACGAAGCAACTAGCGAAGATAAAGAAATAGTGTCTCAACAACCACGTTTAACTAGTGGTAAATTATCTACTTTACGCAATGCTACCATACAAGCAATGAGTAATCTTCTCAGTGCAAATATTGATAGTGGATTAATGCATTCATTAAGTAAGTAAAATAATTTTTTTATAATTTTTATAATTTTAATATTATTAATAATGTTTCATATTAATGTTATATTAATATTATTGATACAATAATGTTATTGATCAATGTTATTGATTTATATAAAATTTCTTTTGATTTCTTCAATTTTTTATATTTTTTAAATTTGCATATTTATAGGCCTAGGTTACAATCCAGATTTACAAACACGAGCAGCATTCATAGAAGTTCTTACCAAAATTCTTCAACAAGGAACAGAGTTTGATACATTAGCAGAAACAGTACTGGCTGATAGGTTTGAACAATTGGTCCAACTGGTTACAATGATTAGTGACAAAGGAGAATTACCTATTGCAATGGCTTTAGCTAATGTAGTAACTACAAATCAAATGGACGAATTAGCACGAGTTTTTGTGACATTATTTGATGCAAAACACTTATTATCTTCTCTTTTATGGAATATGTTTTATCGTGAGGTTGAAGTTTCTGATTGTATGCAAACATTATTTCGAGGAAATAGTCTTGGAAGCAAAATTATGGCATTTTGCTTTAAAATTTATGGTGCCAGTTATTTGCAAAATTTATTAGAACCTTTAATTACTCCATTGTTAGATGACCCTACTACTAGTTTTGAAGTTGATAGCGCAAGAATAGATGCTAATGAAGATATAGAAAAAAATGGTCGTAATTTGATTGCATTAACTCAAAAAGTATTTGATGCTATAGTGTCATCAGCTGATAGGTAAGTTATTATAAATAGTATAATTAATATTTAAACAAATTTTTTATTAAATAACTTTTACAATTTAGTTTTTATATTGTAGTTTTTCTTGACATTATATTAATTTTATTGTGTTCCAGATTTCCACCACAATTGCGCTCTATGTGTCATTGCTTATATCAAGTACTCAGTAAAAGATTTCCACAGTGTCCACAAAATAATATTGGAGCTGTTGGAACAGTAATATTTCTGCGATTTATTAACCCAGCTATTGTATCTCCTCAAGAAATGGGCATTGTGAATAAACCTGTACCTCCACACATTAAAAGAGGTCTTATGTTAATGTCTAAAATTCTTCAAAATATTGCAAATCATATAGAATTTAGTAAAGAACAACATATGTTATCATTTAATGACTTTTTACGTGCACATTTTGAAATTGGGAGGAGATTTTTTATACAGATAGCATCAGATTGTGAAACCGTTGATCAAGCTAATCATCCGATGTCATTTGTATCGGATGCCAATGTTTTAGCATTACATAGATTGCTTTGGAATCATCAAGAACGAATTGGCGATTATCTCAGCAGCAGTCGGGACCATAAAGCAGTCGGTAGAAGACCTTTCGATAAAATGGCTACATTATTGGCTTATCTTGGTCCTCCAGAACATAAACCAATAGATTCTCAGTAAGTAACAATATTAAATACATTTTCTGTTGTTGTATAAATCATTGTTATAAATGCTATTCATGCAACTTCCATATATATATTTAAGTATATTTGTTTTTATAGTTTATTATTTTCTTCATCTTACGCTCGATGGTCGAACATTGACATGTCTTCAACTAATTTTGAAGAAATTATGGTAAAACATAATATGCATGAAAACGAAGAATTTAAGAGTATCAAAAATTTGAATATTTTTTATCAAGCAGGAACTAGTAAACAAGGATATCCAGTATTTTATTATATTGCCAGACGTTACAAGTATGTATTTTATTAATCTGTGTCATTTGAAATTATATTTTGTATTCTAAAGTAATATCATAAAGAAAAATTTGATGAAAATGTTTGTTATGTTTATAATAAATATATATATATGCTAATGTAATTTCGTTTATATTTTTTTTTATAGGATTGGCGATACGAATGGTGATCTGCTAATATATCATGTTATTCTTACTCTAAAACCATTCTGCCATTCTCCATTTGAATTGGTTGTTGATTTTACTCACACATGTTCAGACAATCGATTTAGAACTGAATTCCTACAGAAATGGTTTTATGTATTGCCTAAAGTTGCCTATGAAAATATTCATGCCGCATATATTTATAATTGTAATAGTTGGGTCAGAGAATATACAAAGTTCCATGACAGAATTTTGGCACCATTAAAAGGTAATAGAAAGATAGTTTTCATCGATGGACCGGGTCGTTTAAATGATGTAATCGATATCGATCAACAAAAATTGCCTGGAGCTACATTATCTCTTGATGAAGATTTAAAAGTTTTTAATAGCGTTTTGAAACTTTCTCATAAAGACACTAAGGTATCCGTAAAAGTCGGACCAACTGCTATACAAATTACCTCGGCGGAGAAATGCAAAGTATTATCGCATTCTGTTCTCTTAAATGATGTTTATTATGCATCTGAAATAGAAGAAGTTTGTTTAGTAGATGACAATCAATTTACATTGACTATTTCAAATGAAACTGGCCCATTATCTTTTATTCATCAAGACTGTGATAATATTGTACAGGCTATAATTCATATAAGAAATCGATGGGAATTATCACAACCAGAATCTGTGTCTATTCATCCAAAAATAAGACCTAAAGATGTACCTGGAACGTTATTAAACATGGCGTTATTAAATCTTGGTAGTTCGGATCCAAATTTACGAACAGCAGCATACAATCAGTTGTGTGCTTTAACTGCAACTTTCGATTTAAAAATTGAAGGACAACTTTTGGAAACATCTGGACTTTGCATACCATCAAATAATACTATATTTATCAAACATTTAAGTGAAACTTTGGCTACAAATGATCCACATCTTACACTGGAATTTCTAGAAGAATGTATACAAGGTTTCAGATTGTCAAGCATCGAATTGAAACATCTTTGTTTAGAATATATGACTCCATGGTTAAATAATCTTCTACGATTTTATAAAACGAATGACGAAGGAGGGAAACGTCAGAAGCAAGTTACAAAAATTTTAGAAAAATTAATTACATTAACTATCGAAGAAGTGGAAATGTATCCAAGTATACAGGCTAAAATATGGAGCACAATTGGAGGATTACCAGAGTTAATAGATACAGTCTTGGATAATTTTATTCAACGTAGTGTTAGTTTTGGACTTGGTTCTCCAACAGTTGAAATAATGGCAGATACTGCTGTAGCATTGGCTTCTGGAAATGTTCAATTAGTAGCAAAAAAAGTAATAGGAAGACTTTGTCGAGTTGTTGACAAAACATGTACTTCTCCGACGCCATTATTAGAACAACATACAAGATGGGATGACATCGCTATCCTAGCAAGATACTTATTAATGTTATCTTTTAATAACTGTTTGGATGTAGGAAAACATTTACCATATTTGTTTCATACAGTCACGTTTCTAGTTTGTTCTGGAAGCCTGAGTATGCGTGCTTCTACTCATGGTTTGGTTATCAATAGCATTCATTCACTATGCACCTGTAGCTCCCCTTCCTTTTCAGAAGATACTTATCGAATATTACGAATGAGTTTAGATGAATTTTCTCTCCCAAAATTTTATTTACTTTTCGGAATTAGTAAAGTGAAATCTGCTGCGGGTACAGCATTTAGATCTAGTTATAAGCATTCGAATGAGAAATGGTTTAACAACGAGCGCAGTGTTACAGGAACACACGATAAAGAAAGACTTTTGTTAACCAGTTTAGAAATTATTACGGATGCTCTTCTTGAAATTATGGAAGCTTGTATGCGGGATATTCCACAGTGTGATTGGCTACAAACTTGGACTTCTTTAGCAAGAAATTTTGCATTCTATTTTAATCCCGCTCTTCAACCTAGAGCTTTGATTGTTTTCGGGTGCATTAGTAAAAGCATAACCGATCAAGATATGAAACAATTACTAAGAATATTAGTGAAAGCGCTTGAGAGTTTTAACGATATTACTTTGTTGGAAGCAATCATTATGTGTCTCACTCGGTTACAACCATTACTTAGACCTGTAAGTTATATTTTGTTATTTACTAATATATTTCAAGCAACTCCATGTTAATACAAACTATCTTTAATATTTAGTATTAATTTATTATAAAATTTGAAAATTTACTAAATTTGTACATATCAATATAATTTGATAACTTCATAACAATGAATCATATAATTATATTAAAATTAATATTCATATTAATAATTTCAATATTTTTAAGGAATCTCCCATACATCGATACTTATTTTGGGTCGCAACATCAATTCTTCAATTAGACGAGGCTTCTTTATATGCATGTGGTTTAGCACTTCTTGAGCAAAATTTGCATACTTTGGATTCTCAAGGAACATTTGACGATAAAGTAAAAAATTTGTATTACAAATTTGTATTTGTAAATTGTATAATCATATTATGTGCTTATCATTATTATAATTTGTTAATTTATATATATTTTAGACTTTGGAGCATGTTATGATGTTAACACGCGAACCTTTAGAATGGCATTTTAAACAATTAGATAATGCTGTGGGACTTTCATTTAAATCAAACTTTCATTTTGCTTTGGTTGGTCATCTATTAAAAGGATATAGACATCCTACACCTACAACTGTTACAAGAACAGCTAGAGTATTGACTATGCTATTAGGCATTGTTGCTAAACCATTTAGAAGGGACAAATTTGAAGTCACGCCAGAAAGTGTGGCATACTTATCTGGTAAGATGATATATTTTTTATTTATTAATTGAAATTATTAATTGAAATTATTAATTATTGTATATTTATGTTTAATTAGCGTTAGTATCTGTATCCGAGGAAGTGCGAAGTCGATGCCATATTAGACATGCCGTTACTAAAAATGCAGAATCTGGGAGCACAGATTGCCTTGATATTTTGCTTCCACATAATACAGTAAGTTATTTTTATAATGTTTAATCATATTCTAAATAGAAAGTATTTTAGATGAGATATGTTGCGACATAATATTGTTCATGTGTGTTCACATGTTTTTTTTTTTATTAAAATCCGAGATATTTTG
>CAJDYZ010006568.1:87539-100344 GCA_903986555.1 Heterotrigona itama
CAATTAATATTACATCAATTAAGATTTTACAAAATCTATGTACATAGTTGAACATACTACCAGTCGATGGTTTATAAAAAATCGTTCTGTCTGTTTCATTTCAATGCTTATTTTTTTCTCTTGTTTAATTCATTAGTATTATTTTTATAGAAAGAATAAGTCTTTATCATACACGCTGAAATATATTATAATGTGTGCATCATGTGTGTTTCATGTAGTTTATGTGTAAATTGCTGTTGATATATCAGAATCAGCTTATCTCAATTAACATTGAGATGTTAATTTCTGTTAATAACTATTTTGGTTGATATATAAAGTCTTCATACAATTATTTCAATACAACAATATATGTTTCAACATGTATGTTAATTTATATTTAAACTATTGAGAATCGAGATGACGGGATAGTACTAATGAGTTTTCGTCAATCGAATATTATTGTATTTTAAATAGAGTATCATATAAGTTATAATATTTTTATGGTTTTTGGATATTCTTCCAGTTGGATAACTATGACATATACGTAGGTTGATTCTTAAATGTATATTTATATTTTGAATGGTGAATTTATATATTACTAAAAATATAAAATAAATATGTACATATCTATGTTCTACATATCCTAATTGAAAAAGGTGTTACCTAAACGTAATACTATTGCATGTCTTAGCATTGAAAATACTAAATATTTCTCGAATAGTTTCACATTCATTTTAAATTCTTATAAATCATTATTCACTTTAATAAATCACATTATTCGCTTTATTTATTTGAATACATAATAGATTTTAATTACATCAAAAATAAGAGCTTAATGGCTTAAGGTTTATTTAACTCATATCGATAGATATTTTTTGTAAACATTAGATAAACATTAGATAAGTTTAAGTCTACTATAATATACGGTAGGCATATGAACATATTGAACATTTTCTTTAATTATCTGTAATTAAGTTAAAATACGTATATTGTAGATTCATACGACATTTATTATTAATCTTATTATGTAGATTCATCGACCAAAGTATGGACATCCATTTAAAAATCATTTTATATTTTAATATAAAAATGCTTTTTTAATTGAAATCTGTTTGAATAATATATTATTTGTTTGCCTTTAATTAATTATTTGTTAATTTTGTTCATATTTACAATTTTTTGATTCAGTTAATTTAATTTATAAATTACTAAAATTGTATTTAGTCAATATTATGCTTGAATGAAAATAACTGTGGGATATCGATTGCGAGTTTACTTTAGAAAAATGAATCCAGAAGAAGGACAAAGATTTTTTCATTTAAAGCTTTGTTTAAAAAAAAAACCAAGTTTAAACATTAACTAAAATTTATCTCATTTTGGACTGATCAAGACGAATTATGAGCAGGAAATTATTCGCAATATCTATTTGCAAATTAAATGTAGAACATAAGTTTTTCAAGATTTCAAGATTCTCTATTTTAAAGGAAGTGAACGTAAGAACTGGCAATTATTTAGTTTGCTTATATAATGTTGTCGAAAACAATATATTTCTCGTTTATAGTAATTTAGAAATGGTAATTTGTATCATAAACATACGTTTATAAATACGTTAAAAATACGATATAGAATGACAAAAATATTTTTGCGAATATTTTGAAAACTAAAGATGAACGATAATAACATAGGGAAAACAATGTTTAGAATAATGACTTTGATGAAATATTTCAAGATCGTTGAAATTGGTGAAGAGGATAAATAAATAATCATCTGAAAATTTATTAAGTATATTTCTACTAAGCCAATTTTGAATAAAATATATTTTATTCTTTTGAAAATAAAACTTTATACGGAAATATTTTATTCTATATTTTTTACTTTTTTTCACAGACAGAATAATCTCCTATTCGGATTACTTATTCCTCTTCAGTTTAAAATTAGACAAATTCAAATACTCTGAATTTTCGATTTTCTTGATGATTTTTTCGAAATGAAACTTCTAATAAAAAAAATTCTTTCTTTTCGATTCATTTTTTCGCGTAGAATGAGCGATTATTGAATGTCTTGTACATTGATATTAACAAAATTCTGCAATTCGAAAATTTAAAAAAATGTGAAATTTTGTACAAATATAATTTACTAGATATTAAGAACGAAATAATTTTTTTTCTTTAAAAATAGTTCTAAGAGTGGAATTTTTTTCATATTATCGTAATTATCGGTGAAACAGATGCGTGAAAGAAAAAAAAAGTTAAATTAAAACTTAAATTAAAATGAAAAAAAAGTTAAATTAAAATTTTTATTGTTTTTTATGATCTATATTGTGGTGAAGAAAAATTTAAAAAAAAGTTTTTTTTAATATGTTTACTATGTACTCATCATTTTTTAAAATTTCATTTTTTGCTGATGCATATATATATAAATAGTCTTCGAAGAAATTTACACTTATATAAATGATATGAAACAACAAATTTTGATCGAATCGTGGGGGCACAAATTTATTACCGACAGTTCATATTACAAGTATGTCTTTTTAAGTGAGGCCATCTAAATATCTTTTCGAATTGTAATAATATAAAAAATATTTGTTTGCCTAATTTGAATGGTATCCAAAGGTCAATAACTGGTGAAAGTATTCTTTTCAAGGTAATTTTTTTTTTGAAAATTTCAAGGTTATTGATGTTTTATTTATTTATTGAAATTATATTTTGTTTTTATTGTATCATGTAATTGATAAAGAACGTGATCTCGAAAATTTAATTTTCACGTATAAATTTATTTGCATTGAGATCAGACTTTGGCCAAGATATGACAATTGAAGGTCAATTTTCTAATAAATATAAATGAACTTTTATATCTGTTACATCGTGATCAATGATAATCTCTGTTAATAATTTGAAAGTATTTTGAAATTTATCAGTAATTCATAATGGAATACTCGTAAGAAAAGATCGGTATATTATTTATTTGTGATGATGAAGAGTAATCAGTGTTTGAGAGAAGTACAAGTTCCAGTGTACAAAAATACATTTCCTAAATTATTCATCAAAATACATACCCAAAGGTAGTGAACAATTATCAAACTGGCAGTGTGAAAAAATATGTGAGGACTAAAACTGTTAATAACGAAAGAAATATTGCAGCTAAAGTTAACACTATGAGTGACTATAAGACAACTCGAGTGCAAGAATGGCATTTTTGATTGGCACCAACATAATACGGATATTATGAAAGAAAAATTTCACCCGTATCATTTATTTTCACATCAAGATTTATTTCACGGTGCAGATTTTGTAAATCGTATATATTTTTCTCAATGGGATTTCCAGCAATACGAAAGTATCAATCATTCTTTAAAAGAAAAACTTAAATTTTCGGATATCAATGTCATTTCATAGTCGTATCTAAATGAATTTTTTACACATATTACACTCTTAAATACTGTCTAATCTATTCTCAAATAAAATCTTTTACGATAAATGAATATCGTATCGATCTCTTTTGCGTTGAGAATAATTATATAAAATAGAAATATTTTAAATTTGAAAATATAAAAATTTATGTATCATTTTTATTCATCAAAATTGTTTGTAATTAATTGATTTTAATTGTATGGTACAATTTGTATGTAATATAATTTGTGACTAATTTATGTATTTTTTAAAATATGTCCAAAATTTAAAAGCATTAGTAAATTAAACAATATTTGACAAATATGATATTTAACAATTATGTTATGATACAGGATACGTCTAATGCAACATCAAATAATCCTACCAATCGCCGACAAAAATCGTGGGATCTTCTTGATCAGTCTGCACTCACTCAAGCTAAACAACAGAAACAATATTCAACTCATCAGGTATGCTTTATTTGTTAACTACATATAAAAATATTTTACCTTCAAAATTTATTCAGGAACTAATTTCTCAGTAAATTTTTTTTATTGCTTTTATATTTTGCAAATAATTATATTTTGTAGTTTTTAAAAGTATGTATGTACGTAGATATATAAACATATACACTAGCATTTAAAAGTATTGACTCAATGAAAAATTATCTGAAATTGTGTTTGTAAAAAAAAAAAAATCTTACTTAGTAATGCACTTGGCCTAATTCAAAGCATGAAGCATTTCTGTTTTTATAATCTTCAGTTCGTCTTTTTTAAAAATGTTTTTACATCATATAATAGATGGAAAAGTAAGGATACTTGTTTTTGGAAATTGCAACCATTGAAAATTTTCTTTTTTTATAATCCTCCATGATCTTGAAAACTGAAGTTTTTTTTTGTAAAGACTTTTTAAAATTTATTATCGCCATTTTATTGAAGTTTTTGAATATTACAGATAACTACAACAAATGTCAGGATTTCTTAATCAAGATGTCAAACGTTTTGTTGTTTAATCCTAATATTCAGATGTTCAATAAAATAGCCAAAAGAAATCGTACAATAATTTTTAAAGAATCGTTGTAAAGAGACAGATTTCAATTAGATTTTCAAGGTCTGTATCTAGTCAAAAACAATTATTTTCCTACTCATTGCATGATGCAAAAACATCTTTGAAAAAAAACGAACTCAAGATTTTTTTTTTAGAGACTTCAGTAGCGAATTAAAATAAGGGCGAGTTGAGAATTGTTATACGATTATTTTCGCAAAGTTATAATAAATAATTTAAAATATCGAGCATTTTTTCATTGAGTGTGTGAATACTTTCTTACGTCAGTATATATGTATCATTTGATGTATGTATATTTATGTACTTATAATTATTTTTTTGCCAGATTTGTACAATATTTTTGTTTCTTTGTTTGCATTTATTTGTAATATTATTTATTCATTGTGATATTAGTAATATTATTTATTCACTATGATATAATTTTTTGTTTTATATTTTTATTTACATTAGATCCTCTAATTTTGAACTACTTGATATTTGAAAATAAAAGGAATAGGTGGATATGATATAACTAGACATAGATTTATTTTTCGAAAATTCATAATTTATATTGTGAATCATTCTGAAAGCAAAAAAAGACAATAACAAGATTATTAATTTAAAAATTATTTAATATATGATTACTCAATACATAATATGAATAAAAAAATATTCATATTATGATATGAACTATAGGCGTTAAGGTTTTAAATATTTTTTAACGAACTAAAACTTTAAAATTCAATTTTTACATTAAGTAATATTATTTGTTGTTTTATATTCTTGTATGAACCTGTGTTTATTCTTTTAATGTCTATGTTCGCATCTGCCTATGTCTACCTTATCTCTGCCTGGATTATGTAAAACACAATGCAACTTATCACTTATACATATCATGCTCCATCAATTTAACCAAAAATGACGATGTATTCGTCATTAACAAGACCGGACGAATTTTATTTAAAACGCAGCGATCCTTTTCTGTACCAACTGCGAAGGAAACAAAGTCCAACGAGGAAGCTGAGCCAAAGGTATTTCTCATTCATTGTATATGTAATATTTTCATAAACATTTTAATTTATTAAAATTTATTAATGTTTAAATAAATACAAATATTTTTATTTCTATGAGGGTTAGCTGTAAAGTAATGAACTTTCGACTGTACTCTCAAAAATGAAAGTAACTATTGAAATTAAAAGGGATTATCCCATCGCTTTATCCCTCCAAGCTTGTAATGTATCATTCTACACGTTTTAACGTGTTAAGTACGAATATCATAACTATTTTTAATAGAAATTATAAAAACTTATTAAAATTGTAAAAAAATCACCAAACTAGAAAAGCCAATTGGATATATTTTATGAAGTCTTCAAATGAGTCTTCATTGAACCTTTTGCATTCACGGTATTCGATCAGATGTTTCATAAATGTTCTTTTCTTTTTTTATATATTCTTTGATTTAAACACTTGTCGCTTTAAATATTGTTATGTTGTAATGAGTTTTCTCGACGTCATTTGTCTTCTGTTTACAGGATGTTTTGAGTTGAATAATGATTCTGAGAATGCCAAAAATTTTCTTGGAACTTAGTGGCATTAGCAAAATATTGATATTGGTTTAGATTAAATAAATTCACAACCGGTGAAAGTCAACTGACAACACTTAACTTATTTCTTTATGTTTAAAATTTGACGCGTGAAATATATAAATATATTGCGGTACGAACATGTAATAAATCACTGCGAAAATTTTTGTGAATGTCTAAATCTCTTTAATTCTTCTACTTTTCTTAGGCTCACAATCACAGAACATTTGTTTGTTTGAAACAAAGATCCATCAGTGTACACTTCTGTTTTATCTGGATATTCTTCTGTATCAAGTTTTAATGTTTTAATTTTTATCTGGTTTATTACTGTCTTATGAGTTTATGAGACTTTATTGATTTTGACTGTATGTCAGAAACAAGTTTTATCATGGAAATTTTCAGAATTATTCCCTCCAGCTTTTACTACAAGTCTGAAAATCAGAAAATTTTTCTCATTCACAAGAATTAATAATATACTTTTCAATTTTCACATTTCACGCTTTGTATCTATTTTTCGTTTATATTTGACTAGTATTTCTTTTCTCAAATTTTGTTTTACTGTATATAAATAGTGAAACTGAAAATCTTCAAATATTTTATTTAAGGTTTTTTACCCTAATTTATATAATATTTTGCCTTGTTTCAAAACTTTACTTGATGCTTATATTGATATTAATTAAATATGTAGCAATAAAAATAACTTCGCATCAAAAAATTCTAGATTAATTGTACGAGTTTTTTCAATTATCGTCTTTATCGTATGCTCCATAATCTAACCATTTAATTGAGAGATTCATAAAATTGTTAAATGGTAACTAATACCTTTTTGCATATAGTATTCTCATTCGATGAATGTTCCCTTTCATTATTGCAATACAAATTAACAACTTTTAAATTGAAATGAATCCTACTTTCGCAACATAATTTAGAAAGATTGAGAAAACGTCTGATTTATATATAATTAAATATGTAGAATATATACTGACTAACAAATAAAACAAAATAATTTTTATTATTAACCGTAGGGAGAGTAATAAGTAGGTTTTACATAACTTTTATCTTTTTAAATGATAATCGCATTTGTTTCTTGTTTATACACGTCTTATATAAAATATCATTATTCTTCAATTCTGAAAATTTATTTATTTATTTTCCAACTGTTGAGGCTACAATTCATAACTTTCGTACTTTTATAGATATATCAGAGCAACAGAATTTATTGTATTTGTAGTAATCGCAAAGTCAATAGCAATTAAATTATTTAAACCTTTCATTATAGTTTTCTTTATCTATCTTTATGTATTTCCACATCCTTCCTATTAAAAATAATAGTCATTCCAGCAAATTATGGAAAGTAGAGGACATCTTCTAGCACTCTTTGAATACTTATATTGCTGATTACATATTTACGTTTTGTCTTCCTTTCTGTTTAGCTCGTGAAATTCAGTTTCACCGATATTCCGATCTCCAGTCGGAGATCTGTATAAGATTGCGATAAGACTTCAAATATATTTCTTATATCTTTCTGTATGTATTTATCGCAATCTGTACTCTGTATTCTTCTAGTAATATTTAGGTACATTCTTTTATGATCTCCAAATTATTTAAAATTTATTAATATGTATTGATGCGGTCCGAATGAAAAGTGTAATGTCATGATGACCGACATGGCGTTTAACGCGTTAAAATTTTCTATTGATGTTTGTATAAACTAATAACAAGCCTTTTCAATTGATAAAGTGATCTGATGCTCCAGAATTCAGTAAAATTTATTTTTTTCTCTCTTTTCACATTGATAATTTTCAATCATAAAAGCAAAACCTTGCTTCGAAGTTTGATAATGGCTGAGTGTAGAATGGATTACTCTCTTTTTCTCGGAAGTTCTTTTTTATAATAATAACAATTATTCCTTATATGCCCTTGTCTGCCATAATAGTGGATTATTTCACATTAAATAATCTTTTATTAATTTTTTTATTAATTTTGAACTTATTGTTCTGTGCTCAATGATAACCTTTGGAGATGATTTTGAAGCTTCAAAAATTATTTTTTTGCTCCTTTATTATTTATTTGAAACACTTGTTCTTCAATTTCACTTCATGAGTCAGAAGTCTAGTCAGAAGTTTTAACAAAAATGAGAAAATTAAGTTATCTTTGGATATTTCTATTATTGTTATTATACCATCATAATATGTTGAAACAGTTAATGAGACATTTTATAGTTTTTTAAATTTTTTGTCTGCAATAATTCTGTAATCAAATTATAAAAAATTGTGCTTTATTAAAAGTATATGTATCATCTGCCTGTAGTCTCAACTAATTTCTTTCTTTCGTACGATTAATTGAATAGCGAGACATTTACGTTTATAAATTTGATTTAAACTACGCAAATTTCATTTACTGTAATTTCTATAGAATCTAAGAAAGAATCTGATGAATATTCCATAAATAATAACACTTTTAGCAATTCGTTCAGTTTTATCCAATCTATATTCGGAATTTCATTATCAAGTCAAGAATTTCATGTCAAGTTAATTTTTAATTCCATAAAATTCAGTCAAATTCGTAAAATTTACTATACATACACTATATTTTTCACTAAAAAGATTTAAGATATATTCATACAAAAAGATATTTTCAACCAAAAGATTTAACGATATGCAAGTGTATAAAATAGTATATCCTTAGAATAATCGTATTCGTAAAATTTAACACCAAAATTTTAAAAAATACAAAAAATAAAATTAATCATTTGGTTTGTGAATGACTCATATAATATATATTTTTGTGAGGTGAATAGCTCTTATGAGATGAATAGCTTTTGTGAGATGAACAGCTTAAAAAGGCTGTTGTCAAAGTAAAGGATGAAGTATTTTAGAATGACAAGTATTCATGTAAGAAATAATGATCCATCATTTTTCAAGAGAATGATTAAATTGTAACGTTGTAATGGTTTTTTTTGGAACTTTCATTTTTGCGATGAGTAGATCATGATGCAAATAAAAAAAAAAGGAATTGATCTTGAATTTCAATGATAAATAACAATGCCACAATTTTCTTTCAATCTTATAGAAAAAATATTTATTGAACAATTAGATACATCTAATATAGAATATATAGTTTAATAATACACTAACTAAATAACAATTCAAACTAAATAAATTGAGTAACTGGAATATTAGAATTATATGATTGTTCAAGTAAATTAAAAATAAATTAGTTCCTTCAAATTAAAAGTTGAAGATTTACAAGTAATTTGTATAATATATTTCTATAATAATTAAAAATAATAATTATATTATTTAATATAATGGTTTTATAATAGAATGAATTAAAAGAAAAAATTATTTTGAGAACAAGAGCATTTCTTTAAAAAAAAATGGATATTTATCTTTAATAAATAACATATCTATTTGTAAATATATATTCTCAATATATTAAGTAGCTCAAGAATTTCAAGATATTAATTTGTATTTAAATAAATTCAGTGTAAAAAAATCATTTTCACAGAGCTCGTGTTATATATATTTATAATTTTATAAAATAAAACATAATTCTAAATAATGTTAAAAATATATAATTTAATTTCAAATCAAATAAATTTATTTATTTATTTTACTCAAGTGCATTAAATACATATTCAATTATTTAAATAATATTTATATTCGAGTAAATTAAAAATTGTATGTATATATGTATGTATATATACGTACAATAATTTTTATAGCTTTTGTCAGAAAGACCATTTTTTAATTTATTAACAGATTAATTGTAAAAGTAGATATTACAACGAAATTTATATTTACAATTTCAGTTGATTTAATTTTTAGTATAATTGTAATTGATTCAATTTTCTTTACAATTTCACATCACATTAAATTTATATTACAATTAATATTAAGATTTCATCAAATATTTTTATATTAAAACAGTAAATAATGTGTCAATTTTTGGCATAAGCAATCTTTTTATGAATGTTTTCTACGATAGGATTATATGGTATGATATCACTTTTTTTTATAGTTCTCGTATAGTTTAATTATCACTACAAATCAGTATAACTGATTATTATTTGAATCCTGTAATGATTCATTTAAACTTTAAATAAATTTTTAAACTGTTGCAGTAGTCTATACATCTGCATTTTACAATATAGTCAAAAATATTCAAGTAGTAGATGATGCATTTGAAACAAAATTTTTCTACAGATTTTTCCACAAAATAAAATGCATTGTTTTTGAATTGAAAATATCGTGAAAAAGATTGACTTATAGTTTAAGTATTTTTTCTTAAAAATGATCGGTATTTATCATCGATATATAGATTGTTTTCCATACGTATTTAGCAATAATAAAATAGCGTAAAGTAAAATCGAATGATAATTGGGTTTGCAATATTATAAATTCTTACGTTAATTTATGCTATTTTATACATCGTTAAAATATAAAAACAACTATAATTACATCTTTTTTTAAAATAAGAAAGTTAGTTTGAAGCTTTACCTTCCAATTATTACGTAATTATTAAAATCATTCACCTCGAATCATTCTGCGTGTATAATAAATATTCAATTTTTTTTTTTTTATTTTATTCACATTTTACATTTCTCATTTTTGTTTAATCTACACGTGATTTAAAAATGTTTTGCTTATTCTTGTACCGTTATGTTGATATTAAATAAAAGAAGTGACAATTTTCAGAATATGTACTTCATTTGACAACAGTCGAGACGCAATTATTTTACATTTTTATTCAATTGATAATACCTAAAACAATTCCAGTACATATCTCCAATATATAGAAATATAAAATATTATAAATTATACCAGATATACTAGAAATATAAAATATTATAAATTATACCTCATATACTAGAAAACAGAAAAAATAGAATAGAAAAGTATTTAAAATACAGAAGCAGAATAATTGAATATTTGTGAAAGGATTAAGCAATTGAGAAATTTTTAAGTAATTTTAAGATAAATTATAAATACTTAACATCTTTTTGAATTTTTTTAAAATTCTACATGTTAAAAATAGATGTATTCTATTTTAAAAAAGAGTATACCTTTCATCTTTACATATATTAACTGATAAAACTGGGTGAGAATATATGTATTCAATTTTGCCTTATGATATGTATAAAATAAGAGGATATGAATTCTATAATAAAATTTTTATAATATTCATTTTATAATAATATTTTTACATAGAATCGAAGTGCCAGAGTAAGCGTTAGCAACGAAAACAATGTATTGCTCGATCCAGAAGTACTGACCGATTTCTCAACCCAAACTTTGGTTTTAACTGTTCTGGTCACTTTGGTTAAAAATTCAACTGATGAAAACGAGCAGCGGATTCTTTACGAATATCTTGCGGAAGCTTCAGTGGTGTTTCCAAAAGTTTTTCCAGTAATGTAAGTTTCTTTATTTTTCAATATTTTTAATCAATTATGTGTTAAAAGAAAATCAACAATAATTATTAATAATTATTAAATGTAACAGTAAGTTATTCATTTAAAAAATTTTTTTTCATAATTTTAAGTAATAATAAATATAATTCATTGCACTATTGTTTGTAATAATTAATTTAAGGCTTATATTAAAATATGTGCACCTAACTTCAGAGTTAGATTTAGTATTTAATTACTATTACATAAAAATAGAAAATATCATCAAAAATATTGAACAGTATAAAATTCTTGTGTTACAGCTGCTTCTGTCTTTAAATAATTGGGTGAAACATAATATTGTATAATTTAATTGCAGATTGCATATTTATAAATTAATATCTAAAATTTTTATATAGAATCATCCATTAAGATGGCACTATATTAATTTTTACCGTTTCCTATTCTACATTAATTACATTAATCTATAAGTGCAAAAAAATTGAGTTCTAAGTTAATATGTTATAGAATGAATCGAAGCATTAGCTGAGTATATAGGATATTAATATATCCAATATTGATCTAACTGCAAATTATTTATTTGAATATTATGATAATTTAGAGTAATGAGCTCTAATTATCATTATTCTATCCATGTAATTAATTCGACGAATATCCCCGTCGTTTTTGAAAATAGGAAAGAACTTTATTAACAAAAATTGTTTAATACAGAGGAATAGAATCATAATATGAAGGTAACAATTCTTTTGTAGGTAAAAGAGTTCAAGGTCATTTGAAAATCACCTTTATTTTTTTAAGTGGAACGATATATTTTTTGCTCCTTTAGTCAACGTTACTTAGGATATTTTTTATGAGAAAATTAATTTAACTTTACGTACGAGTTGAAAAACTCTTAAGATATTTTAACCTTAATTCTGTAAAATCTATTGTATGAGTCCATATTTTTTTTTAGAAACTAAAAAGTTGCAAGATTGCAAAAAAATATACGATTCTATTTAAAAAAGAGTAACCTTGAAATTTCTGTTGCCACTTTTCTAGCTATACAAAAATTATCACCATATTATAGTCTCTTTTATACCAATCAATTTTTATCAACAAAATTTTTTCATATATTTTCTATAAAATCTGTATATGAAAGTTCTACATAAATATGAACGTTTTTCGTTTTTTTTTTTTAATATACCAAATTCACTCTTTAATTTTTTTAGAATTTCTCAAATATATGCTTTAATGCAAAAGATCTCTTTAACATCTTGTTTTTTAACTTTTCAATCATTAGCTACTAACTTGTATTAATAACTTAAGTTGTTACCATAATGTATGTACAGGGTGTTTCAGCGCTGGTAATACATGTGAAGTAGAGTTCTACGTGAAAAAATAAGTCAAATTTTTTTTTTTTT
>CAJDYZ010006576.1:21928-34866 GCA_903986555.1 Heterotrigona itama
ATAATATAATATACTATATAATAATAATTATAATAATATAATAATATAATATAAAATATAAAAATATATAATATACAATAATAATTATAATAATAATACTATATAATAATAATATAATAATATAATATAATATATAATATACTAATAATAATATACTATATAATATATAATAATATAATATACTTCTAATAATTATATAAAATACTTTTTTAGTTCTCGTAACCATCTTTTAGTGTAATAGTATAATTTAAATAATCAGACTAGAAACGCAAAATGTTATTATTATTTGACATTAAAAATAATTTAATATAAGATCCAACAATTAATGAAGAAAGTTTAAGAAAGATATTAATTCGAATTTAATCTTTAATTATCATTAAAGAGCATTTTTTTGTACTTCTTAACTTTCTTCATAGTAAATAATAATTTAACAAAACGGATATTCATTTCATTCTGATGTGGTAATACATATGTTTTAGAAAACACCTAGTCTATTAGAAATCCAGCGAAAGTTGAAAATGCAGGAACTGTCGATCATAACTGTTGAAACGTAACGAAAGTATCAATCTCTTAATGGAATTGCACCAGGTATCCAATTATTTATTCACGGTAGTGTATGTGCAAGATACCAACGCTGAATACTTATTGTTGTTACTCGCGCGGTGCAACGCGTTCGAATCGACCCGTGTGAAATTGCATACTGAGAAATTCGACGTTCGTTTCTTCATCGTCGAACGCGACTCGCAACATTGACAAACTAGCTCTGCAGAGTTCTAATTTATTAACTTTTAATCCGTTCGACTTGATTGAGGTATTCTTCAACGGACATGATTTTTGTCTTGAAAATAATTTTACGACTGGATGATAGATTGCAACTACTATGTATTGATGAAAATATAATTTATTTCTCTTCTTTAAACGTGATAATGTAATGAGGAATCCTATAATGAGGTATGCTGTAATGAAATAGTATTTCTTTGGTGATGTACCGATTTAAAATCCGCACCCCAATAAAAGAATACCTGGTCTTTATGATTTTTAGTAAATTCACAAACACTTGCATGCAACGTACAAACATTTGTAAAATAGATGTAAAATAGATAAATTTAAGATATTAATTATAAATATTTAGACGAAATTTAAATATAATGAATATAATGAATAATATGAATAATATAATGAATATAATGAATAATATAATAAATATAATGAATAATTAGACGAAATTTAAATATAATGAGTAAAAATTATAATATAATACATTGTATTAAAACTGCAATTAATATGTATTAAAATATAAAATATTCACTTTGAGTGGGAAAGAAATGAGCAACATTATAAAAAAAAAAAAACACTCGAAGTAAAATATGAACAATTAATTAAACTACGACTTGTAATAATTTTTAATATCCATTTGTTATTTTAAAATATTTTATTTCTACGTCTATTTTTACAAATGTCTGTTCGATGTACGATTTTCAGTAATATATTGAAAAGAAGTCGAATTTTCCTTCCTTGGATCATTACGAATCCCTGACATTGACAAACCGTAGGTTTCTTTGTGTGGCCGGAAGTAGCAGTCGGGACATCGATTTCCGGTCTCCATGTTTTACTAGGTAGACATCACGCGAAGTCTGCATTCTTACTGTCTGATGGGATCGACCTTCGAACGGGACTACTTTCGCGTAAATAAGACGTCTGATTAAAGAAAGTATCGATCGATACTAATTAGTCAAATACGGTAGTCACGTAAAAAATATTTTGAAACAAGTCTATTGATAATTAATGTTAATAATGATCAGGTAATCCTTAAACTAAATTTCATTTTATTATTTTATTATTTATTTATTTTATTTTATTATTTCACATTTTTCATAGCAGTTAATAACTTTTTGAAAATATTCGATTCTGATCGATTTTTGAAAGTGCGAAGTTCTTTGTTTCATAAGAACGAAAACTTCCTTCTCCCTCAATCTTTCACATAGTAGAGACAGTTATGGCAAAAATCATTTTCCGCCATAATACAAAAGAAAAACCCTTCAGATTCTCTACTTTTCCTATTATAAATATATAAATTCTCGATTACTTTAATTAGCACGTGAAATTTTTTTTCATTTCTCCCTAGTAATAAGATTAAATCGAATAAAGAATTCCAAAATTAAGCAAATTTTCGCGACTTCGAATGTCCAATGATAGCAAAGATTAATAGCAAAAATAAAAATTTTAAAAAAGAATCCTGCACTTTTCCAATCATGGACACACAGATATTCATCGACGAATTAGTTAGTCATAATATTGACAAACGTTTACAACATAATTAATCTGTTTTCTGTAACTACGTGACGACGAAATTTTCAACGAAAGATCAAACAGAAAATCCTCCAGTTCCTCCACCTACTTTTCCTATACCTCTTATGCGGAAACTCGCAAAAAAAAAAAAAAAAAAAGAACTCGCGCGTACCGAAAAGGGACGTTACGCGTTTCGTGCTCGCAGCGTAAGATTTGCAAATATGAAAAGTACGCCTCGTAGCGAGGCGAGCCGCGTGTGGACAAATTTCGTCGTGTCGGCTCGCCGTGTGTAAAAATGCGGGGACACGAGTTTACAATAAGCCTGGTGTTTGCGGAGGGTATTGGCGTTTGTCATACAGATATTACATGGTCGACGAACCTTGAGAATTTCTCAGAACGAACGTAACGCCGTAGCACAGCCGTGGCTGTACGTACGAGGGACACGTCGTAGCACAAGACACGGTTCCAAACTCATTTCACGTACAAACCGGCTGATATCGGCGATATGAACGCGGAATTTTATTCATCGACGACGTCACCCGTCCGCCATTCGACGTTTATCGATGTCACCTTTACACGTCGAGTGCCTCCGCGAGAACTCCCGAGTTCCTTAAACTTCTGACGAGTGTAAAAACGAGAAAAGCCTCTCTACGTCCTTCTGACGGTACTTGAAAGTATCGCTCGAGATGCACTGCGGATTTTTTTTATGCATTTGTCGGAGAAAATTATTATTATTTTAACTACAAAATTTAATAGATGAAACAAATATCTCTGTCTAGATTTTTTTAATTATTTTCAAAAAACATGAATTTTTGCATTATTTACTATCTATATCATTTTGATATATCAATGATCTATATCACTCGCGAATGGCGGAGAAGGACACGAGAATGTTTAAATGTCCTTGCATTGTGTTATTTCTTCCAATTTATCACTTGAACCTCCCTCGTGTGAATCTCTATCTTTCAAACGTTATGTTATCAGAATAAAATGTCTGTCAGTAACTGGAATCGGATATCTGCAGATATTCTATTCTAACGACATAACGTAATTTGAATAAAATATTTGAAGAATAGTAAAGTATGCCAAAAGTCATCTAGTGATAAATTTAATACAAATTTGATGCCGGGACATAAAGGATTGAATTTTCTCTCGTTCGATCGATGATGTATAATTTTAGTGTCTTTTGATAAGTGCAATTTGCTCTAATGTATTACATGTCTAATTTTATTTTAGCTCTCAAATAATATCGTTAGTTGTAGATAACTATAGGTATTAATTTACGTTAGGTTTGGAGTACTTTATTTTATTTCGTATTACATTCTTCGTGATAGAGGTTAGGTTTAAAAAAAGATTAGGTTCAAAATTGAAGTCAAATAAAATTAAAAATTTCAGAATTTTACGTAACTTTTTAATTTAACCCTCGAGTGGACTTTCGATTTTCTCGTTGAGTAACTAGAGTTTGCCAGCAAATTGATAAATAGAAATAAAATTTTGCTGCTGCGCAAGCAGGATTAGATAAATCTTCGAATAAGAACATCAACAGATAATACGATTATTAATTTGCAACTCCGATGATCCACTTAAGGGTTAAATTTACTTTAAACTGTTAGACATGTTGGATGTTTAGTTCTACTTTAACCTCGAAATAGCATCGTTGGATTATAAATTTAGAGTATTCTGTTTTATCTTGGCGATAAAGATCGAGATTAAAATTCAATAAAAACGTTGATCTGAATGCAATAAAACATCACACACAGTATCTAACTGAGTTTACGTTTCCTCAACGACGATGGTCGGGCGACAGCGATAAAAATCGAGCATTCTTTCCGCAATAGAATCGAAGAGAGGAGTGGCTTCGCTTCCATCGACTAGCTAAGGTCATAACGAAAGTTTAGCTGTCGTTTCTTAGGTGGCCTTTACCAAAGTCCGTCACGTACAACATGTGTACGTGCCTTGCGGATTTATTGCAGTCGTACTTCGTGGTTTCGTCATAACTCTGTGGCGTCGGGAATATGTCACATCCGTGAAATTTGATAAAAAGCTCTTTCTCGGGAAACTTGCACGACACCCGCCGAATTTCCACGATTGTCCAAAGAGCATTTTTCTGCGAAAGAATCCTTTATATTAAATTAAATTAGCCTGTCGTCTTTTCAAGTAAAGAAGTTATCAGGCAAAACGATTGAATTTTTCATTTTTCAAAACATTCTCGCATCGTATTTATTTACGATTGCATTTAGAAGAACTTTCACAAGTACAGGTTCGATTATAAAAGAATCCTTGACATCCCGGTCAAATTTTTTTTCAAATCGAAATAACTTTTGATTCATTGAAATGTTTTCAAGCCAATAGAAATATAATATGATACAATGCTAGTGTTTTTGGGGAGTGTGATATTTCTGACAGAAAGAATTAAATGAAATTAAAGTAAAAGAGTCTTTTCAATTGAAGTAATTGAATTAAAGTTAAACTGAAAATTAAAACAAAGAGGAACTTCACTAGGGTGAAAAATTTCATTCATAATGGAATTAGCGTGATTCCCTTTGGTCATGAATCTTGCGAATTAAATATTTGTAGAACTCAATACGAGATCCATCAAATAACTAAATAACATCAATGATGTTAAATTAAAATGATTATCTACATGAAGATAATATGACAATAATAGTACTTCAAAAATTCAGAAGCCACACTGATCAACTCTATATTATACTATAATTAAATAAATGAAAGTAAATGATTTGTTCCTTAAGAAATGAATATTCAATCACTTACGTAAGAAAATTAATGAGAAACATCGTGACAAAAGGAATTATTACAAAACATGAGATGTACAATCCTGTAAAAATATAAACAGCACAAAAAAGAGAACATCATCTCCTCTAAAGATGAAAAAGAAAATGCACATTCGCCCATCCATCCCGACGACACAACGATCACGTACTTACCTGTCGAGCTCGTTTCTATAGTTCGTAGTAGTAAACTCACTTCTCATCGTGAAACGCGTAATTGAACAATTGGCTCACGTTTACAGATCCTGGTGTTAGCCTTGATCGCCACGATAAACGCGAACCCATCGTACTACGTGAAACCCATCGAGGACGAGAACGATTACGCTCGCGTCCTGGAGCTTTCGCTTTTGTTTTACGAGGCACAACGATCGGGAAAGCTGCCGGAGAACAATCGGATCCCATGGAGAGGTGACTCGGCGCTCGACGATCGAGGACTGAATGGGGAAGATTTGAGCGGAGGCTATTATGACGGTAGTTGAGAGCAATGTATAGTATTTATATACATAAATACGATTCGATCAATCATGCGACGATGAAATGATCAGCGGTGACGAAGTGTTTGCTAGATGGAATTTTTTATCTGCAGGATGTGAACTTTTACGTGTTAGATCGTTGAATCAGAACAGAATCCAGAATAGATATTTCATTTTACAGTGAGAAGGTGTTGCGCGATCTACTTTTAATTTAATTTTTATCCCAAGATTTATGCGTTAGAATGACAACGAAAGTAGAAATAAATTGAGAGACAACATATATCGATTCAAGTGACATAAGAAGTTATACAAGATTTAATAGTAAAAAAATACACATGTTATATAATTTTCTTGTAATTAGTGTACAAGAGTGTACTACCTTTACCAATCAAGAAATTTTATTCTCAGCTGGTGATTTCGTGAAATTCGGCTTTACTATGGCCTCAGCGACTACCCTGCTGGCATGGGGTGCCATCAGTTGGCCAGAAGCTTACACCGCGGCTGGCCAACTCGACGAACTTCGCAAAGCTATTAAATGGGCTACCGACTACTTCATTAAGTGCCACGTAAGCGAATATGTCTTTTACGGGCAGGTCGGTGAATTCTTCTTGGACCACACGTTCTGGGGAAGACCAGAAGAACTCAACACCACTAGACCTGCTTACAAAATTGATCCAGAGCATCCAGGTATCATACATGTATATATATATATATATATATATTTCCATTACTATATAATTACCGCAAACATGTATTTAATAAGAAATGAATAAATTAGTACACACCACTGTATATGTTAATATATGTTTGACCAGTGGTTATTCATTTTAATATACATCACCGTGTGTGATTAATCTAAAATGTTCATTTTAGATTCGCTATATGTTTGTTCATTTTATTATTAATTCATTCGTATAAATTAAGTTAATAACAATAATCTGTCAATATCATTTTTTTTTTTTAAACCACATCTTATATTTGCCTTTTAAATTTTCTTCTGTAGTGACTCAATAATGATCTAACTTCTGGAAGCTGCGATTCAAATATCACGATCTTTTCATTGTACAGCCGAACTTTTCAGAGGAAATCTGTCGAAAAGTCTCGTATATTCCAGATATACTATACATTATTAACTTCAAACGAAACAGGCAACATATAATGAGTGAGTTTCGCGGGAGTTCACAATTTCAAGAGAGAAACCAGTGTGTAACGTGAATTTGCCGAGAATTCATAATTTCGCGTGAAACTTTCGTCAAACATATATCACACGAGATGTGTTTCTCTCATCTATTTAACTTATCTGCACAGCGAAACATCCGGAAATATTTGTTTGAACTGTGCAGCATTTATCTGTAAGATATTGTAAAATTACCAAACGAAGCAGTTGTCAGAAACGAGAAACTATCGTCAAAGTAGCGCACTCAAAATTCTCTGTTAGATCCTCGCATAATAAAATAATTTTTCATTTTCAGCCACTTCAGAGAATTCCTTGATAATAATATCATTATCATTATAAGGATATTTATTTAACAATATTTCTTGATAATTAATGCTTTAATCGAATAATATTAATTAAATTGTGAAGTTTCTTCGTTTCGTTATAACATTTATTTCACTTTACATATTGTGCCTTAAATAATTTCTATAAAAGATTTATTTGATCTAGACCCAAGATAAAGTTACTATCTTCGTTACAAATACACTTTCAGCTAAGATAAAATATCCTTGTGCCTGTTTGAAATATATAAGAATTAGTGAT
The DNA here is from genome assembly GCA_903986555.1 of Heterotrigona itama. NCBI lineage: Eukaryota > Metazoa > Arthropoda > Insecta > Hymenoptera > Apidae > Heterotrigona > Heterotrigona itama. The sequence continues at coordinate 29,242 of CAJDYZ010006576.1, forward strand.
TTCCATATATTTAAATAATTCGAGAACGCTTTCTACCAGATATTGTAAAATTGTCCCTCTCACTACATTTTTGTCTTTATCATCATTTTAGGATCCGACCTGGCAGGTGAAACCGCGGCTGCCCTCGCTGCAACCAGCATAGTTTTCCGCAACCACGACCCAGAATACAGCGACAATTGTTTAAAACACGCTAAGGAATTGTACAAGTTTGCCAATAGATATCGCGGCCTTTATAACGAAGCGATCCCTGGAGCAGCTCTTTATTACGAGAGCACGGACTACGGCGACGAATTGGCTTGGGCAGCGCTATGGTTGTTCAAGGCTACGAACAACACGATGTACTTCGAGGAGGCCGAACATCATTATCAGCATTTCCATCTCAAAGAGAGGCCGAACGAATTCTTTTACAACAAGAAAGTCGCTGGCGTTCAGGTAATTTCGTACGCCTTGACGAAGTAATCCGAAATGACAGGGAACAGAAGAGGATACGTTGATTTCCGCCATCTTTGATTTACCTTCTGTTCGACGTTTAATTTCTCTGCTTGTAGATTAATCCATGTAGATGTTGAAAATGGAAAATGGATGACTCTTAAACGTAAACGCCAGTTGACATTAAAGAAATAAATGTTTCAAATATATTGATCGAGAATATATGTTACTAAATATTGTACTAGAAAATAATTTTACTTGTTTACAAAATATTGTTATTACATTTAAAAAAAATTTATAAATCATCATATCATGTGTTGAAAATACAAGCTATTAGAAAAAGTTGATAATATTATTCAGAATAATAGGTTGGCAGCGAGACACGAAATGCATACCACAGTTGCATCAAGTTGAAATATTGGTTGGTTTGGCAGATGCTGTTGGCCCAGATAACAGGACAATTGGAATACCAGAAGGCAGCCCGTGCTTTCTGCGATTTCTCGGTGCGCCAGCAAAAACGTACGCCGAAGGGATTGCTCTATATCGACAAATTCGGTACCCTCTGCCACGCAGCGAACGTGGCGTTCGTTTGCCTGCAGGCGGCTGATTCGCACGGTATCGGCGATCCCCAGGAATACCGTCAATTCGCCGAGCAACAAATTCACTACATGCTGGGAGGAAGCGGTAAGCTTACTACGATGCGACACGACTCGACAATGGCAATGTTACAGGTTGAAATTTACAAATTTTGAAACAAATATAATTAATTCGTCCTAAGAAGTACCATTGCTCACGAAGATCGTGATTTTACAACAAAAATGGGTATTGATTTTTTCGAGAAAAGGCTGTCACTTTAAAACGAGAACAGGTACACTTTTTTATTTGTTACGTCAATTCAAATTATCGACAATTTTTCATTAGAAATATTTTATCGTATTTCAAGTCGGGGAAATAAAGGACGTTCTATTTCTCATTATATCTTATACTTAAGTAATATATGTTTCATTTGACACTGTCTTTGTATCGTACTCTTACGAATTCTTTTCGTCCGAATTAGGCAGGAGTTACGTAATCGGTTGGGGTCGAAATCCTCCGAAGCAGCCCCATCACGTAGCTTCGTCATGCCCTGACAGGCCAGCACCTTGTGGATGGTCCGAACTCGACAAGAACGCGCCGAATCCTCAAATCCTTTATGGTGCCCTGGTCTCTGGCCCCGACGAAGCGGACAAGTTCCACGATCGTCGAGAGGATTACGTGTACACGGAAGTCACTGTGGAGTACAATGGAGGATTCACGAGCGCGCTGGCCGGATTGTTACAGCTGCGAGTTAAAAGCACCACGTAACAGGCGATAATAGCCACGAATCAAGAAATTATTAATTTGATCTCTGAACCAGAATCATCGAATTTTTTTTTTTTTCGTGATTTTCCAACGAAGGATCGATGGATTGTCAAATGATCTTTTTTAGGAAGCATTTTCGAGAAAGAAAGGGAAGGATTGATAATTATATCGTGAACGTTTGTACATTCTTATCTAGAGGATTGATAGAGTTCTAGATCTAAGAGCGAATTAACGTATTGATCGTACATCTTTATTTAAGATTTCACGTGTGACGAATGGGAGTTTCGAACGATTGGAATTTATTTGGGATTAACTCGACTTAAAGATGTATATAGTGTAAGTTTAATAGAAGAAAGTTTTTCGTAGGTTTAAGAATTGAATGTAATCAAACGAAAAAATTATAAATTCGTCTGATGATTGGTGTAATTAAAAATATGTTCAATTATAGGGTAAAAAATTAGACGTGCAATAGACATATGTACATATACTGTCGTTGAAAAACTTGAAACTCGTAAGATTTATAAATTAGGAAATGGGAAGCTTATTTAACACGTTCCTTAGAGAAGCATTTAATTATTGCAATTATTCAGTAATTTAAATAATTTACTGATTCACCATGTTGTACATAATATTCCTAAAATTGGGAACTAGTTCCCTCGTTTTATTTAACAGTAATATATATTAACTGTAATAATTATTTAACAATTTTATAAATATAGTGTATTATAGACTACAGAATTAACGCGCGTATGAAAAGAACTTATGTATATTAAATTCTTTCTATTTATCTTCGCGGTTAGAAAATTTATATCTCCATATAAATATCTATTGTTTCTTTCAATTTTATAATATAATATAATATAAGACGAGCTTACTACGATAATTACGAACATTCGTCCGATTAGAAATTAACATAAAATTATTAGCTTAAAGTAACTGAAACTATGAATTCTAAGATTCGCACAGATCCAGCAATCAATATTTCGAGATAATCAATTGTTTTTATCTATCCTTTTTTTTATTTATTATTATTATTGATCTTTTTTATAAACTTTTCATTAGATTGTTGTAGATGAAGATGAAATTCTCAATGTAGGTTTCAGAGTGTGTTTTTTTTTGAAAATAATATCAATCAAATTTCAAAAACAGATCCCTAAATTCGACACATTCTGTCCAAATAATTTTATAATCATTACAATTAAAAGCTGCAATCGATTATCTTCTTTTCGTGGTTCACTGTTTATACTTGTACTTTCTAATTGTCCTAACTTTTCACGCGAATGTCTGTTAATGTAGCTTCCGGAATACCTGTATTAGAATAGTTATCTCACTTGAAGTTTCAAGTTTCATGGAAATCTATTCGAATTCAATGTTTCGATAAATAACCCAACTTTTTTATATATTTATAAGATAAAAACACACAGATTATGTTGGATTTGGCAAACTTCAAGATTCAGTAGATTTTTAATCACGAAATTCTGAATAATTTCACGCACTTGTGTCATTTCACATCCAACAAGCTGATAAATGTTTTAAGATACATAGGATCTCGACATCCGACATAACTCATACAGTGTTAAAATATTAGAATTCATGGATTCAATTCGTGTTACATACAACGTGCAAGATAATGTGTATCTTAATTATTTAAATTTGCATAATTTATACGCTTCCCAATATATTAGATATGTGCAACGTTTTACCTACTCGCAACACAGTTTCTCCCACGCTGTTATAAATAAAAAGAATCGAATATCTTCCTCGTAATTGTGCAGTGGTCGTGAAATTTATTCACACATAAAAATACCTTTACTTGAGTATCGATATCGGATACTACAGCGGGTATATAAACTCGTAAATGTAACATTGAGAAATGTAAATACGGCTTTCCAGTCCAAATTCGAAAGCCAGTAATTTATAATTATTATAAATAAATTGTTCCACGATGATATATAACAATTATTATTATTATTGCGTTCATTAGTATTAATGATATGACATTACACTCGTTAAGTATGATAATGAGCAAATGAAATGCAGCGATAAACAGAAGATTGGTCTCCTGCAATTAGAGCAGAAATTTCACTACACAACTCTAAGGATAATTTTTGATTCAGAATTTTCGTCGTTCAATTATTATTTCATATGACTCGACAGAAGATTACTCTACGTACTTTGAATATTTTACATATTTTTGTTTTTTTTTTCCTTTTTCTCTCATGTTGTATGCACGCACTCTGTGCAACTCTGCATATTAAAACTTCCAACGAACGTACGGAGATCGATTTTGCGCTTCAAAATTTCCAACGGCATTTCCAAAACGTGTAAAGTTAAATTTAGAAATTCCTGATCAGAGCTTCTGATCAAATTTTTGCTTCGCTTACTTGAAAGATTTCCAAGAAATTTGCTTAGAAATTTTCGTTCCTATTAAAATAATATTATTGAGCACAGACGTTTCGGATATTTTATAACTAGATCACTCGCTAGTGTACCTGTGTATCGAATGAATATACTCTTGACCGATTGTTCCATATTGTCTCCAGTTACTTACATCGAAACACGATTTTTCCATACCAATTGCGTCAGCTGCTTTGCTTCAGGTGCAGTCACTATCGAACAACGTTCGATATCATGTTCCTATCGTTATGGAAGTGAAATGTGTCGTATTCATGTACTTTACACTGTTTGCTCTATTGTTATCGATCGTAGAGGTTCGTCTTGAGGATTTTAATAAAAAGGGTAGGTATTATTTATTTGGATTTCGGAGGGCAAGTGTGTCTAGCTGGATTTCTTTTCACATATATTGATAATAATGATAGAGTAATAAGGGTAAAAGTAAAGATTAAAATTTACTTAATATTATATCAGATTCTATTTTGATCAAGATTAATCTATTCCATTATTTCCTACGCTTCGTACATTTTTGCATGTTACATTATATTCTGTACATTTTCGAAATTTCAGATTTTCCATAAAAGGTATAAAGATCGTAGAATAATTGTATAAATCGTATAACCTCGGGAAAAGATTTTTAGAAAAAGAGACTGACTACATTAATCTGATTGATTATTTATATATTTTGTATAATGTGTACTCGTATTATATCTTCTATATATTTTTATACTTGCATTGCTTGTATTATACGAACCGTTTAGTGCAAAAATTGATGTAAGCCAAGGAAATTAATTCCTACATAATAACATCAAAAGAATGTTACATCTCCCTTTCTCAGTCTTTTAAAATATAATATCACATCAAATAAATAAACACTTTTTGTATTAAACGATTTATATATCTTCTATATATATATTTTTTTTTTCAAAATTCATCAATATAATCATAATAATTAAGTTACTGAAATTTCAAAATATTTCTCATAACAAGACATACACTTGTGAAAGACTTTTAAAAATGTTCGAATATTTTCATGACTAAATTTCGTGGTTGATTGCAGGAACTATCGATGGCAACGATCACAGAGGTTGTGCATATTTACAGTGTAGAGGGAATGACGTCTGCGTTCATCGAAAATTTCGATGTAAAGATCCTCCGTGTCCCAGTATGCTGTACTGCGCGAGATCTCGAACAGGTAAGTGTCTCAACAAAGATACTCGTCGTCGACCTCCCTCTTGTTACTGAAATTGAATTATATTACGAGACAAAGCGCACAAAGAACACCGTTGAACGATGCAATTTCGTATTCTGTGAATACGGGCTCAAACAGTTGTTTAAGATATAAATGGGTGAAGTAAAGCGTTTAAGTTGTAAATAAGTCAGAAACTGGGTAAAATTCTGCGAATTTTTTTTCACAGGTAAGTATCAAATGAAAAGTTGCAATTTTTTTTTTTTTTTTTT